>JAJIZL010030667.1:0-46215 GCA_023969395.1 Amblyomma maculatum
TGTGTCGTCTTCCATTTGTCTCTGTATATCAAGTAGCGCAGTATTCCTTAGTTTTAAGTCATCGAGATGGCCAAGCTTATGGTGTAGCTTCCTCATTACGATGTTAAAAAGGGAAGGTGAGAGCACAGCCCCCTGCGGAGTGCTTCTGTTACCCAGCGGGAACTCCTCCGAATTTAAGCCCTGAAAGCTGATGATCGCAGTCCTGTCTCACAGGAATTATCTAATGTAGTTGTAGCTTCTTTCGCCGACTCTTAGCTCAGCGAGCCCTTCGAGAATGGCGTCGTGGCTGACGAAGCTTTCTTAAGATCTAAGCCTAGAATAGCTTTCGTATTTTTTCCTGAAGTCTCTGATTATATCGTTATGTAGTCTGAGCATGGTATCTTGCGTACAGAGGCCGGGCCTGAATCCGACCAATCCAGCCGGCCACTCATCATTCTCTTCGGTGTATTTGGTTAGCCTCCTCTGAATGACTTTCTCAAGTTCGGCAGAAGATAGCCACAGACTAGGCTGCCCATGTCATGAACCATAGGAACTTTAACGTTTGAGTGTCGTGGGGTTGGGCGGGGGCCCATGAGCATGCATGCCTCAAACGCCGTTGCTTTTATGAAGTTATTACCACCACCACCCGCACAGTAAGTGGATCCGCGTGGCCGAAGGTGGACTCCATTGCCTGCGGCCGGACAGTGAAACCTAGGCCGCTGGCTTGAGCCGCCTCGTTACCATGCATGTGGGTGGTCTCTAGAATAAGGGGATATAATGGGTTCAAGGGTGTCTTATGAGAAGAGACAGGGCTGGATGGAACATCCAACCCGCGATGAAATGATGGATGACTGATTTAGAATCACTAAGCATGGTGGCAATATCGGGAGCGGTCAGACCAAGAGCGAGGTCTACATGTTTTCAGCCGTTATAAGGCGGCCGTTGGAGTCGACAGTTGACAGGGCAAAGGAAGGGTCTAATGAATATTCCACTGCATCGATATATAGCCCCTACTTGACCTTGGAAAGTTGTCATTGAAAAACTTCCACCCGCTTTTGATGTCGTTGGCGTTGGTTAAGAGGGTGCACATACAAGAGGGTACTCTTGTATTAATTACCAAATTAAACTTTGCGAGTAGGAATTCAAGTATATTCCGACCAGTGGTGGTCCGGGCAAGCCGAGCATACTGTCAGGTGAGTTTAGGTTTTACTATTTCAAGAATGGTGTTCAGGTTGCCTGTTTGAAGACCTTCGGTTTGGGCAATAGAAGGAATACCAGGAGCGTATGTTTGAAACCACACCAGAACACTTCAGATATTCCAGAATTTCCGCGTAGGTATCTGCTACCCCTCGATTCTGTAGCGAATTCATGACTGCTCCGATTTTGCCTGAGTCAAAAACTTTCTCGTAATCTACGGTAGCTCTGCACAGGGAATGGGTGTGTCTTGCAGATTTTTTCAGTAATTGACTGGACAAAATCTTTTGTCGCATCGCCTTATATATGGCGGCATGGTGCGCTGGTAAAATGAAGTGTAAGGTTGGTGCTGCTTGTATTCGAGACTGCACTAGTAAATATCACGTAAGTAATGGACAGTAGGCTGAACAATCTGATTTTAAATACGGTAGCATCAAAGACCCAATTACTTACAAAATCCAGTCCAAAGCGTTTCGAGCGAAAGACCATGACAGGCATTGCGTTGTAGGTAGTAGTTCGCAGCTAGCATGTTCGGCCGCTGAATATTTGACGGTTTGTGCAATTTTATAACTCAATATGACACCAGAATGTTGAGACCCGCTGCCAACTCGTGTTGCTCATTTGAGATGAGAATATAGAATGAAAATTAATTTCACAATACTATTATATGCAAAGCCAGGGATGCTGTAGCGAGGCTACGGCGGAATATAAGCACGGCGAAGTTAAAACTGGAAATTAGATGTCGACTGGAGGCCTGCGCATCCTGGAATACCAGTCAAAGTAAAAAGTGCTGAACTGGATGTCGTAAGAGTCAAGCGTTCCTTGTGAATTCCTTAAGGTTGGCATTCTCTTAATATTGTGGTACTCTTAATCTTGTTACGTGGGGAAAAGCAAAGAGGACCGCACGACATGGCGATAGGGTGAAGGATGATTTTAATGGTTGGCTTAGCGCGACGGCTCCTCTTGCGCCACTACCGATCTTCTTCTTCGTAACATTTCCAGGGGCAACCGAGCGATCTTCCTGACCGGATCGCTTGAAGTTGATGGTGACGTGACGGTGAGGACGTTGAATGAAATACAGGAGTAATTGA
Source organism: Amblyomma maculatum (assembly GCA_023969395.1). Lineage (NCBI taxonomy): Eukaryota > Metazoa > Arthropoda > Arachnida > Ixodida > Ixodidae > Amblyomma > Amblyomma maculatum. The sequence continues at coordinate 2,265 of JAJIZL010030667.1, forward strand.
CTTGCTTGCCACCACGATGTCTGATGCATGAGTGATCCGCCTTCCCTGGAGCTCTTCGACCATCCGCCACCAAAGCATCCATTTGACCGATGCCTCGAGGTCGTGTCGGGCGGCTTGGCGGGGGTTGCGTGTTCGTGTCCATAGGTAACTTCGGGTCATTCGGGTCTTTCGGGTCCTTCGTCTCGGTTCTGGTTGGTGTGTGTGTTTTCCTTGTCTTAAGATCCGGGCTGGGGGCCGGGCGGTGGTAGTTGGTCGGGTCTGAGCTGGGAGGGCTGGGGCGAAGCTGCTCGGCGATGTCCCTGGGCCCTCGGTTGATGTTTCTGGCTCAAAGATGGCGTCAATGTTCCAAGGCGAGGATGGGAATGACGTACGCCTCCCATTCAAACAAAATATTACGTGGTGACAAGCAAAGAGGACAGCACAACATGGCGATAGGGTGAAGGATGATTTTAATGGGCGGCCTAGACTGCCGATCTTCTTCGCAACAATATTATTAATCATTGCGTGTAAAGAGTGGCGACATTTTCAGTACGTGCCCTTCATTACCCTTTTACAGGTTTATATAAAAATGATCTTCTCTAGCTATTTTCTTCAATTAATTTCACCGATGGCACCACTTCGTCGGTAATTATTATCATCGAAATATCTCATTTGAGTGCCTAAATGAAGCTTTCGGTATTCATCATCACAGTGCCTACCCTTTAGATTGATCTAGAACTCCGTCGACTATATCCATAGTCGTAATTCTTTTTGTGCCTTGTTGATAGTCACAAACACAAAATTTTACCTATGCCCTGCTTCCTCCTGATCACATCCATGTTATGCCTGTTCCTTTAAGAATATTAAACTTATCCACGTCGTTTACCATACGTTCATTGGTTTACTTCATGGTTCTGTTTTATCCATCTTTCAATACGTAGACTTCCACACTTAGATTGACGAATAAAATGTTCCGTCTCTTTAGAAATTCGAGCGGTGTCTTGTAGTAGTAGTGTAGTACCATGCCGACTAACTCCGCGCTACAATTTTCAAACATGCCTTCTTAATCACCGTTTCGTTTATTTACTTTATTCATAGCCTCCTCCAAAAATCATTTCTGCAGTGAGATTTCTTATTCCTCGGCTTTTCATCTCTCTGATTCAATGAAGGGCCACTACATTCTTCAGTTCCGTCCTTATATCTAGATGAAGTCTAGTCAGTGCAATTATATGGTTCGCAATTTCACTCAAACGATACAGAGAACCGCTACCTGTACAATACCAAGGTTGCGTTTGAATAAAAAATCTATTACAGTTCAGTCTTCCTATCGCTTTCTTTATTATGTTCATTCGCTCTTTCAATTTGGGAGCAATGGTATTCATATTTCACTCATTCTTCTGACTTCCGACCTCTAAAAGTGGCTCTCTTCAGCTAGGTCAACACCCTATTTTCTAAAAGAACCTGCAGCACAGAAATGAAGAGCTACCCTTGCATTCGAGTGAACCAAGTCAACCGAGGGCTTCTGAGACTTGTCGGTAGATTGCACAGTGAAGCTCCGGAGGCCACATGGTGATTACGTCTAGGATGGTAGCAGAGGCAGCTGTCGTGCTACCTCCTCAATCATAAAAGCTCATTCTTGTGGAGAGGACAGATGCTCCCGCTTTGCAGCTAGTCCAGCGAGCGAAGCATCAGGTGGGCGGCGAATCCGAACACGCTGCTTGTGAGGCTCATCAAAGCTTTCGCTGAGGTCGCAGGCTGCCTTGTTTGTAGTATGCCCCCTGGCGAGGTACATGCTGAAGGCGCCTTCATCGATTCCCTTAAGGACATACGTATTTTATCGGTCTCTGTCATGGTCCGGTGAGCAAGCCGACACAACTCAACAACGTCCTCAATAAAACGACGTTAGCGAAAAAATACCTCAAAGAATTTGATCTTAGGTAAGCAAGGTGGTGGTGTTGAGCTCGTGGTTTTGGAACCACAGATTGGTTATGTCGCTCGATTTGAAGATAACGTTGTTGAGCTTGCGATCGTCATCTCAGTTGTGACCGCTCACTTGTTCATAGGCGAACAGTCAATAATCGACGTCGTCGTCGCTGCTACCACTGAAGGTAGCGGGGTCTGGCTGACGTAGAGGAGCAGTGCTGGTGACTGGTGGAGCTTGACTTTGTGATGTCAGCTCCGTCATTGGTGCGATGAACGTTCGGCTGCGATGTTCCAGGCCGAGAACTGTGATGGGGACCTCGAATGCACATGCACCATGTGAAAATATTTATTGACTTGGTCTGAAGCCCTACGTTGCCAATAGTTCGGACATAATGATAAAACCACCGGCAGCAAGTCACAGCTTCAGCGCGAGATAATTTGCCGCATACAAAGGACGACGACAAAGATATCGCAGCAAGAGCATTCTTTGTCTTCCTTACAGTGAGCGTTGTAACTGCAGTAAAAAGTTGGTTGTTTGGTTGGTTTGTGGGGTTTAACGTCCCAAAGCAACTCAGGCTATGAGAGATGCCGCAGTGGAGGACTCCGGAAATTTCGACCACCTGGGGTTCTTTAACGTGCACTGACATCGCACAGCACACGGGCGCCTTGCTTTTCGCCTCCATTGAAAAGTGGCCGCCGAGGCCGGGATAGATTAAAGCCTGGAGGCTAGAGAACGAATTCGGCAGACATTTTTAATCTTGTGAAATGAAAGGTCTAATAAGTATATACATGAAGAACCTTGGAAGCAAATAAGAGTTCTGATACACTAGTAAGTGCATTAAGGTAAAAACCTTAGCTATCATGTAATTCAAATTTCATATATCGAAGGTAGGCATGGTTGGGGAGGTCACGAAGTTAGAAGGGTGGACGAAGTAATGCGCTCGGTGGTAGAGTGTGAACAGATAACTGCTAACGTTGTCAAATGGTAAGGTTTGAGAGGAGCCCTTACATAGCGAGAATGGTTAAGCTGATAATGATAACGAGAGATTCGTAAATACTCACTGCGAATTTATTAGGAATGAATGAATGAACAAATAAAGCTTTTGTTTGATTGAAGTGGTGGCTATCAGCCACTGTTCCCTTATTATTTTGATAAAGAGTAAAAAAAAGCTTTTTGCCCCCACCCAGCAGTTTGTTCTGAGAGCAATCAAAAACATATACAACCTAAGCATTTTATTACAAAATATTTGAAAATGGCTAAACCACACTGTATTGAGTGTAGAATAAGAAAAAGATGCTACACGGTATGAAAGAGCACACAGCACGAGTATAAGGGAAGCCTCAGTTCGCAAGTCAACGCAACGTTCTGACAAGTGGACTTGTCGTCTAGGCGAAGACAAGAAAATGTGCCCGAGAAAATACGCCCAGCATGACTAGTCATCGGTGACATCAAACGTCCTGTATTTCGGTAGCAGACAAAAGCTCTAGAGCGAAGCAACAATAGAATGCTGTGTACTGTGTCAAATACCTGCAACGGTCCACCAAAAGAAACCTCGTGCATGGTTCAGTAGTTATAAAGTGGCGTCGATGCTTTTGTTTCCGCAAAGAAAGCACTGTTCTGAAGCGCGTGGCGTACTCTTCAAGACGCAGTTCTTTCACCTGATTCATTCGGCCAGGAGGTAGCCACCTGCTCCTTTTCATTTTTTTTTTCACGTCCTCCACTTCCTTGGCTGGCTGCCGAAATTACAACTTCTGTGTTTTCTTTGCTCACATAAGTAGTCAACCTTGCGTGAAGTTCCTGAATAGCTTTCAGGAAGGGTGGATCGTTATGTTCGACGTTGCTGGCAACTTGTACTTAGCTACATGCATCATATATCGAAGGGGGCGTGTACGGGTGTGCACAGGCAAGAACGAGAAACGGAGAGACTAACGAACACAGGGATGACCATGAACTGAACCTTTTATTTCTGTGCGTTAAAGAGGAATGGCATAGACGACTCCAGTCTATAAACGTACAAAACCGGCAGCAAAATGCGTTAGACACAACGTAAACTCATAGGAAAACGCCAAGAAAGATGTTGATGTATCTTTAGTGCGTGATGTTCTATCTCTTCGGTGCACGGTGCTCAAGCAACTAGCCCATCATAATGCTTCAGCATACCTGCAGGTGATAAGCAAGAAGCTGCATAAGTATCACGCCACACTGCAGCGTTTCTACGACAGTGTAGTCATTAGATGATCACGTCGTTGTTTCATTTCTTCTAAGCATCTAACTCAAAACCTCTGGGCTCGAACGATTTCTAAGCAACGTTAGTAGTACAACTTGCCACTCACTAATTCGATAGCGCCACATGGACGTTTCAATGCCAAATTATCACATCGTATATGACAACATATGCCAGTATCGTGATAATTGGCCAGTAAAACAATCAGTGGCGCAGCCACACGACCTCGACCGAAACTATAAAAACCCCACGGGGATATCGTAAGTTTCAATTAAATGGGGAATAATGTTAATAGGATGTAACAAGCTGTTTCCTTTATCGGCCTCCACAGGTGAAAACTGACTATTTATTGAAGAGTGTTTGATCTTTGAGTGCGGAATTGTGATATGTATGCGAGATTCATACCCACGACTCTTGACTTAGGAACATACTTCTGACTATAGCACGCAACACACACTTGTAACCCTCTTCAACAATGTTGTTTTAATACATGTCTTTTTTACTGTAAACATCAAAACTAAATTAGATAATAATGCTTTCAGATTCACACCGCGCAGCCTGAATGACTTCCGATAAATGCTTCGTCTAAGGTAGTGGGCTCCATAAATTACCCAGCGAACGTTTCAAGGCTGCAGAAGTAAATAAAGGACAAACGAGGAAGCCATTGAATTCAGCACAAAGGGCGAAGATTTTTCACCTATTTTTATGCTTCAGCCAATGCAGTACCCACTACACCATGGATTTTGGCCAGTGCAGGAACAGCCTTTCCAGCAGGATCCCAAGAAGCCACAGAACTGAAAAAAAAAACAATAACACCATATATCATCTAGATTTTGTTCCTGGCTTTTCCCGGTACCATATATTCCACACCACATGCCAGACAGTTCTTTATTCCTAGCCGCGGATATGTTTTCGTTTCACGCGTTGACGCCGAAGCAAATGAAGCCAACAAAACCTTCGGAGAATCCTGGTGGTTTTCCCGAAATTAGGCCTTTGGTACAAGCACATGGCGCATTGGATAAATTGTCTTTCGTTAAAACGGGAAGCGCGAAACGCGGAGGAGCTCAACCAGCTGCGAATCTCACCCCGACATCGCAGAAAACCCACAAGATGGGATCGAACACGGCTAAACTTAGACCTGATTCTGACTTACAGACTGTAAGTCGTAATAACATGGATGTCAGATTCACACCACTGGTCTCTGCTCCAAGCACGTTCACGAAGTGTTAAAACCTGGGGTTCCTGTCACAAAGAAGAGATTCACTGTCGCATCGGCAATATATTGTAGGCAAAGAATCATGTTTCAGGACGGTTGCAATGATTTCCGAATCAGATAGCAGCATTATCATTATTTAGTCCACGTATAGCTGAATGCTTAATTTAGTATGAATGGATAACCGATTGTAGAAAGTATGTCTCGAGTTCAAGAGAACCAATGTGTTAATTTGTTTTTCGCTATTACTAATTCAAACAATTTTAAATAAAAGTAAAATAGAAATGTGTATTTTGTAGCGAAATTGAGCTCAGATTGAGGCTGCCAATGTTGTGTTTTATATATTTAAAGCGCAAATTAACAACAGCAATGAGAGACGCTTCTTGTTCTTTAAACAAGTTCTAGTGAATGGCTTTCCTCTCGTCTGGCCGTATAGATTGACTTCCCTTCATCTGGGCCACGGTATCTATCAAGGCAAGCTGTTTTAGATAATTCTATATCGGCAGCGTTTCAATTGAGGGAAAGCAGCAAATCGAAACTTAAACTGATTTCTTGCCCAGAAAGGAAGCTCCCGATGATCAACCCGTGATGTCATATAGGGTGTGTGAAAATCTTTCTCCCACAGGATAAATGGCAAAACCAGATGCTGGAAATCAGGAAAGCGCTCATAGATACCTTAAATGCCTGATACATTCCTAAAAACCTGCTCCTCGCGCTTGATGCAATCATTAAAGAGGTATAAACTTTGTCGTCACAAGCACACATCTTTACGTAGAAGGCGTCTGAATTTAGGCCATTTATACGGAGAATTCTTAAACTGAGAAGACGAGTAGCTCCAAAATTCGCTAGAATCTTTCAGGACGAGAAGTGATTTTACATAACATTTTTTGTGGATTCCGGATTGCAGATTAGTCCGCAGTGCTTTCCTTATAAGAGAAACATTTTTGCGCTTGTAGGTTGCTTTCGATGTGTCCAATGTCAGTGATAATGTCAAACTCAAAAAAGGTTTATTCAGGCGACACTGTGTGGTCTTTGCAATTGACTCACACATCTGAGACACAACTTTATTCTCGCTGAGGAAGATCCAATATGTTAGAAGTGCAGTAGATGAAGTTACAATAAACTGCATAATAATGCCATGTAAGAAGCTCGAAAAAAGAGGGAAAAATTATTTGGCCCAGTTTTACATCGAACAGATACTATTTAATCATCATTTATCCCAAGGAAGAACGAAATAGTGCCTATATCGTGTGTTGTATTAACCTAAATAAATGATGTTTCACAAACTACAGATATTATACGGCTCTGGGAATATAACAGAATGGCTTCAAGCTTATCTGAATAATCGGCTCTAGTTCGTTGAATATAAACGGCAACATTCGGGATATTCTGAAGTAGTGTCCTGAGCGCCTCAAGGCACAGTATTACCTTCATTTCCTTTTTTTATATTTATCAATGATATTGCAGGTAACAATGAGTGCACATCCTGAATGTTTGCTGAAGACTGCATCATTTACCAAAAAATCGGTAGGTATGAAGACCAAATAATTTCTAACTACTCACTGCTGCAAGTTTCCGCACGGTGCTAGCAGTGACAGATGAAGCTTACCTTAAAACTTTTTCTTTCACAATAACCAGAAAAAAATACCCGCTGATATTTACTCATTGAATTAAGCATCAGCAACTAAAGGGTTTATGAATATAAGGATTTAGGAATTCTGATTTCATCAGACGTAAAATGGAACATACATTTTTTTTTATACATTATCAAAAGCACTTACTGCGCTTAATTCCTTAATGCGTTCCCTAACTTCCTCATCACTTAACACAAAACTATTAGCTTAAACTTCTCTTGTTCGTTCAGTACTTGAATACAGCATCATTTGTTGGTTTCCTCCGGCTAGGAAACTGCATTTATCGAATTGAAAGCGCTCAGCGAAAGGCGATTAGACTCATTTATAACAAGTACCATCGTAGCGATTTCCCAATAGAAGGTTTACGCAGAGCGGGTCTTCCGACAATGCATATTTGGGGTAAATTCTTGCGCCAAATGCTCCTCTTTCTACTTTTAAACGATTCATTTATGATAGCTGAAAAGAAATACTTGAAATTCTCTAACTAGAAAAAATTGAGAACAAAGCTCGTTAGGCACAATAGTGAGTACAGGTTTCATATGACGCTTCAAATTTTCTTTCTCTTCTCAAGCTATCCGAGAATGTAATAAGTTGCCAAATGAAATTGACACCAGCAATTCTTTAGATGCTTTTTTAGAAGGCCTGTATAATAGTTAATTGTAACAATCACATTGGTTTGGAAATGTTTGTTGTTATTTAATTTTCTCTGTGCGTAATTTCTCCTACTGCATTACACCGCCTTTTTCTTTTCACTATGTGTTTTGCAACCAAGATTTTGATGGTGCTGTTGTTTATTGCCGTGGTCGCAGTAACATGACTGTACACATATGTGTTATTTGTGTTTATATACATCGACGTTCCCTGCGAAAGCCTCCAGTGGAGGCTAGCAGTATTTGCTATGTAAACAAAAAATAAATAAATGTGATAACGAACTTAGAAGAGCCAAACAACATTTCAAGTAGTTATTTGCAAAAATAAAAGTCACATTGAACGTGGCGCATGATAGCCTTACCAGCTAAATTATGGCAGTGATAACGATTCGGGAGCGGCCAAAGCGCAAATGCAAAGAAAGAATTGAAGTGTATAAAGCCCTTCACTTGCTACAGGTGTAACGATCCAGGACACATTGGCGTCAACTTCCGAAATGAGAAGATTGCTTCTCGTATCTCAATGACTACGAGGAAGACAAGTGTATGCAAGATCTAGTGGTCAAAGGGGAGCCTGGCATGGTACTACGTGAGTTTTCCGCAGCAATGAGTGTTTCTATCCGAAACTTGGGTCGCTTTCCAATATGCAAGCCAGTGTGCGTAGATACGACAGTTTGTGGCAGAGCAGAACGTGTGCTTGCCCATCGTGAACATGGTACTCGAGGGTCCTTTTCGTCAGATAAGAACCGAACTGCCGTGTTCGACAAGCTGCCTAAATGTTATACGTATTTGGCTTTGATCAAATCTGATATGCTCGTAGCGTTAGGGCATCCGTTTCAGGGAGATTTGCGCTGCCCTTAGCATGTTCAGTAGCGCGAGTAATAGCGACACGGCTTATTTCAGAAACTTCTTCAAAGGCTAAAACAGGAATTGAAACTGTGACCGTTGTGAAGGATAGCGGATCAGAAAATGTTGAGATCGAAACCCCCGCGACAAGTCAGCATAAAAGTGAGATTGACGAACTGCGGTACAGGACGCACTTGACGGTAACCTCTTGCCAACAGTGTCTCATAATGTCACATGGCATCTACGCGGCAAACGAGATGACATTTGAGATGGAACCGGTCAATTATACCACGGTACAAGAGATCAAAGAGCTCCGCCGCAGCCCGAATAAGGCAGCAAAGCATACTTTTTTCTAAATGAGAAACTCTGTGATGTATCGCTTATTTTACGATAAGCCCGTAATGGGGAAACACCGATTGTTCGTTCTTCAAACTCATCGCGAAGACTTACTGCGACATACTCATGGATGCGTAGAGTGGTGTCGCCTTGGTGTTTGGAAAGCAAAGCAAAGGCTTCTGCAGGTATACTATTTGCCTGAATGCCTTAACGAGATCTATAGAGCTTTTTAATGCTCATTAGATACATGCCAGCAGATCAGGAAGGCGTAAGATATGTGAAAACACCGATAGTCTTAATATCCTAATTAGCAACCCACTTCCCCAATTAGTGATAGACGTAATTTTTCCAATTCCTATGACAGAGAAAGGATACCGTTACATACTCACTATGTTATGCCCAGCCACAAAGTTTCCCGAGGCCTAACGTTGCGTGTGATGATCTCTGAGAGCGTTGTGCATTCGCTGCTGTCCGTTTTTGCACGAGTTATATTCCCTTCCGAGATCAAAAGCAACCAAGGCATTGTATATCACAACTGTCCTCACTACATAATTTATCAAGCGATGTGTCATTAAGACTGTGCGTAGCTCAATCCACCGTCAGCAGGGCAACAGCGTGTTGAGGTTAATTCTGTTCTCAAGCACATTCTTGCAGGACACTATGTTACAAAAACAAGCGCTACTGGGATGGCTGCCTACCTGCAACACTTTTCACCTTGTAATCGGCGCCACATGAATCCACTGATTTGATCCTGGCTTTGACAGGCGAAGTTGGGGGGGGGCAACGTGAAGACCCAAAAAAAGTTGAATTCGTTTTGAAACTCTGCAATTGCTTACGTAACATTAAAGAACTTGTAGAGGTCAGCATGAAGTCATTCCAACCTCGTTCCAAAGTGTACTATGATAATAGCCCGTCAGAAGAGCATTCACATCACGGAGCAAGTGATGTTGCTGAGACCTTTACGGCAGAATAGGCTCGAAGTGCAGTGGGAAGGACCTGCTGAAGAGGTTGCTAAGATTCCTGACACTAACTCCGCGGTGAAAACCTCTCGCAGGCATTAAGGCTTCCGCAACCATCTTTGCAACTCCATGAAGCCTTACGTGCAGAGAGATGCCTTCGTAAATCTAACATTAAACATTTTTCAGGAAATGGATGACAGCGTGCTTTGTCTTAGCGGAGAGATGCGCAAAACTCAGGGACTCATCAAAGAGATGGAGCGGAGGGTGAACTGAAAAAGCTCAGTTATCTGCTTTTAGTGAGCTGATAGCTGAGTTTCAGAAGTGTTTTGTGGACAGACAAGGCAGAACTAATTTTGACTTGAGCACAATAATGAGCTGACTTCCAGCGACTCAGTGTGGTCAAAGTGCTACCAATTTTATGAAAGACAGAAAAAATATTGGATAGACAAGTTAAGCGAATGCTCAAAGTTGCTGTAATAAAACCAGCAAAAAGCGATATCGCTTCGCCAATGGTCTTGCTAGAAGCTCGAGATAAAGATCCCGGTCCTCTAGTGAATCCTATTCCCAATATTAAAGAGGGAAAGGAAAAGGTCAGTCGAGCGGCCTATCAACTACGCTGGATCTTAACTCAGCATACAGGCAAATACCGCTCACTGAACTTGCCATCAGACACGCAGCTCGTAAGTCAAAGAGTGCGCTTGCATTATATGGGCCATCCAAAAATTACATTGCTCTCTTGTGGATTGCAAATTCGCGGCAGAGACGGACCATTGTCCCTTGGCCTGGCTGCAAAGTGCGATATCAAGAAACAGTCAACTTCTAAGATAGAGCTTGGTTCTACAGCAGTATAATTTTGACCTAAAGAACAAAAAGGGCAAGTTATTAGGGAATGCAGACGCGCTTAGTCATTTTTTGTAAGCGGTTCAAGGCTATTTTCACCATGCCCCTAAATTGCTAAATGATTTTTTGTTTAGTGCGCCATTCTGGGACAGTAAGTTGGCACGTTTAGTTTTCAGGGCATACGCGGGTCATAGGCCTTGAGTGAAAGCTTTTCTCAGAAAAAAAAAATTTGATGGCGTTCCTCTTTTTATTCTGACCTTTTCGGAGGGAAGCGGAGGGCTTACTTCCATATATGGTTGAGTTTTGACTCTAAGAATGTGAGCTGTGACAATGAATACAGCAGTGAAGCTGTCACATCGAGCGACAGAGAGCTTCGAGCCTCCATTAGCAGGCAATTCAGTTGCCTGTACGCGCAGCTGCTGCGACTGCTACCCACCGTGAATAGTTTTGGCGGGGGAGGAGGCTGTCACGAGCGTACAGCCGGCGAGCCGGCAGCGGGCCGTGCGACTAACGGAAGTAAAGAGAAAGAAGGAAACGCTACTCCCTTCGAAGAAGCAGTCCGAGGAGTCTTTCCACACTTTTTCTGGAGTTTGACCCTCCCGGCGAAGCAGCGCCTATTGAGAACAACAGAATGACGATGTGGACGGATCGTAGCCAAGTTTGAGAGGGGTGGATGAGGAAGAAAGCAGCCATCCATTAGGTGCAGTATGCAAAGAAGTATGCGGTTATTGGGAGCTGGTACCGCTCCTTCTTTTGACCCTTAGGAAGCATCTGAGAAGCGAACTCACCTGCACCATCGAGACAGCTCTTTACTTAGGAAACGGTGCTTGTTACCTCTTCGCCTTTCAAGGTCTACCGGATATTAAGTAATCCCGCCTACTAGAACAATAGATGGCCAGGTCCTTGCATTGTTGCAACGACGTATTGATGTGCGTAACCTGGTCGCCAATCTCTGAGTTATGTCCCTTGATATTTCATTGGTTGGCGTCACGGAGAGGGAAGGAAAGCAAATGAATTTAAAGACGCCGCTGAGCTAGAAATATAGCCGTGGGCACTCAAAAAATAGCGCATCCAGTTTCTTTTTTCGATAGAGTGTTAAATCTTTTCCGTATTGCTTCTGTGTCGATTTTCACCTGTAAGTTTTCTACTAGCGCATTCATCCTGCTTGTGGTCGTTTCACCAACATCGTAGCTCTATTTCTACTGAACCCAAGACTCGGCACTGTACCAAAGTGAAGGCCGCTTTGAGCTAGCCCCAGCTTCACGACTCGGCCTAATCCATGCACCACTATGGTGGCATGTTTATGGGTGTGTGAGTATGTGTACCGTTGTTATTTTTATGAATAACTTTATTTGGTGCAACTTCACAGATGGTACTTTGGTAATTGTTACTATGATCCTTCAAAAATGTCTCGCAATTTTATAAGCAGATGAAATCCTAGCAGCACTAATGTGACTTCAGTTAGGAGAAAGATACACTGCTGGCGACGGTTAAAAATGACAGTGATATTACTTACCTGTCCGACACACTGCGGGGCACCTGCCCTTATTTGCGGTGGATTTGTAAGGCATCCATTCACGCTAAATAAGAAACAAATATATTAATTAATAGGTAACGCACCATGCTCCTCGTAATGCTAAGCGTTAAGCCAGTTGTCACGAACATAGCCCAGACAATATGTCACCAAAATCCCCCGCGAATATTTCACTATACAAACATATCTTGAAACATTGCAACTTTCTTTTCCAGTCATCAGAGCTAGGCATTTAGACGTTTTTTCTTAGCTGGTAACTAGGAGTCAATAAAATATACTTACTACATCAGCTATTAGGTCTAAGTTCGAAACTAAATTTTAAAATTAAATTTTACTGTAGCCTTTTAATAAGTAGTGTGATCACGCAGCCTTCTTGCAACGAATTTGGTGAGAAGAAAGAGCATATACAACTGTGGCTTCTACTGATGACGCAGTTGTCAGTAATATTTATTTTCTTTTACTTTTCCTTTCACATATATTTCTTAGTGCACTGATATAGTGGTACTTTTGCTGTTTACAAACTTGGGCAGTAAATTCAATCTGGCGACCTGCACGTGGTCCTCCGTGTTTTTTGAGTGGGTCAAGGTGGTTATGGCTGCCTCGCTTTGCTCAATGACTAACAGCCAGCGGTGGGGGTGGGCTTGCCGGGACCGACCCTCTGGGGATGCAAAACCATGGGAGTTAGCATGGAACTCTCACACAGCTTTGAGGGCCAGCTGTGTACTTGATGTCCGATGCCTGAGCGCAGGCAGGTCTGGGTGTACACCAGAGCATCTTCCAGGCTGAATACATGGAATCTGACGAGACAAAAGACAAAAGTGCCCAAAATTCGAAGTCTCCTTCCGACACGCGGGGACCCAGCCACGATTTATATCCTCTAGTGAGGCCCCGGTACCTGCGTTACCGAAAACCTGGTCTTCGCGGGGGAGGGTAACTGGGCTTTAAAGTTCCCCTCTGGGAAGTGTCTATACCGGCCAGCCGGGCTGCTTAGATGTCGTGGCCGGACGCCGAGAATGGGGAGTCAATTAGTTGCCCAAATATAGTGCAACACCAGCCGAGTTAAGGGAGAAACGGTTAGTAGTCCCAAGATTACCTCAGAATGAGCCCGGTTCATAGTTTCCGGCCCGCCAGCCAGGCCATGTACAAGCGCACCTGGGTAGATGTTGAGCAATCTCAGATGAAGAAATAAAGGCAGGAGGATGACTGGTAAGCCCAGGTGATGTCCGTTAGGTGGACAGCGGTGCTTGCGCCTTTGGAGGAAGCATCATCGCTCAAAATTCGCAGATGGAACCCATGAAAGCAATCGGTGGGCCAAGGGGCCGCGAGAGAAAACGATCTCCTTGATTTGACTGAACGAACGACCCGGGACCGCGGTTATTGGTACGGTCTACGAAACCGGGTGTGTTCTGGATGGGACCCAGATTCGCCACCTCCACATTAGGTTTTCACCTGTCTCGGCGTCGATGCCCGAGTGCACCCGGTGAGTGAGTGGCATTTCCACGAAGTGAGGCCGCATATTCGAAGGATCTTGGTGCTCTACCTGTCTCGGGCATAAAGGCATTACGGGGAGCCATGAAATATCAGAAAGCCGTGGCAAAAACTCGCTGTCCCCAGCTTCCGTCCAACTGCCCATAACCCAACCCCTAATTCCTATTTCCGATTTCCTATTCTACCATCCCTTTCTGCTACTTCTTAGGAGAGATCAGGGGAGTATCCCGGAGCTTGTGCTACTTTCTGTGGGTCGCTGTAGTAGCATCCCTCTTTTATTTATTACTTCCATATTAAAACTTTTTTGCGGATGGACATATCCATATAAATGAATATACAGTAGTGGTGCGAGAGGAGTGTGACATTGGACGCCATCTTAACCTATGTTTACAAACTTGTATTTTAAAATCTGCTGGAAATACGCCTCTGTGGCTTGTGCAATTTGGTTTTGCGGACAGGCAGGCATTATGTGCAGCATAAAGTGCCATGTTTAGACGATTCATTTACTAACATTAACAATCACTTCTTTATGTATCATTTTAGCTGCAATATTACAATATGGCACATGAAGGCTCTCTATAATAGGTTGGAGCCTCATTTTTTAAATTTCTTAAAAGCATATGTGATGAAAATGTGGGAACTCAAAATGTGGTTTGGAAATAACTTGTGACTTTCACTCGTTTCTTAAAGTGTCATCGTTAGCGTAGGATGTCCACAAATGTATGCGACCCTCTTCAACACTATCGAAAACCTAAGTGGCGTCTGTATTTGATATAACATAGCTGCTATAGAGGCCATTATGTCTTGTGTACCAGCAGAATGCCGACTCAGTCTGTTTTGATTACGGTTTTCGATATGCGATTGTTTACCATACTCTAGAGTAAGGAGGTTCAATCTGCGGTTCAAATGTACGTTGGGGGTCTTCACGTTTTTGCTGTTAGGTAATTCGCGGAAGGCGGCAATTATTTCATCAACCAAGGAAACACTGACCAATGGTTTGGATCATGAAAACAAGTCATTATGGCTTCCATACGGAAGCCTTGTTCAATAGCAAATACGCATGAAGAGCGGGGTTTAGTTCGTTTCAAATCTTCCGAGGCATCTTTCATACGTTGCCGATATATCGCATTGTTTGCGTATAAGTGTTTTTTTCTGTTGTTTTATTACGAGTAATTCAACATACTGGTATGAAAGCCGGTTCCTTTTTTTGGCTATAATCGAGTCTCCCTTCTAGCAGATATTAGGCGCTCGGTATTTGCTTTGGAGACACCTTTCTTGTTACTGACATCATTCATGTGATTTCTGAAATGTCTATCAAAATATCTACTTTTGCCTTGTAAGCATGATCACAATGATTGCAGGAGGTCTGGTACTCGACGTGCAGAAATTTTTGTTTTCTCAGTTCTTCTTTTACATTAACTACCTCGTGCCACAATTTATTTTTGTGCTGGGGGATATGTGGGCAATCGGCACTTCATACATTCACATTTTATGCGCGTGAACACCATAATGCATGCATAGAAATACAATCAGCGCAGCGTAGCGTGCGCTAGCAGTGTCTTCGCGGGCGATATACAGCCGGCTAAGGCTTTTACATGAGCAGAACTCACTGCTAGCAACCGCTTCCTGTCTTCATTCAACAGCGCTCACTGACAGCAAAGGCGTGGGTACTCAACAGCTTGGAAGCTTTTCCATGAATGTGTAAAGCGATAACCTGATCCTATAAACGAAACGAAACACGGAAACGTGAGTTTGATAACATGTCGCAATACTTGTCGCAGCGCGCTCAAAATTCAGCCGAGGTCTCGGTACGCTGTTTGTGAGCTGATATGGCCACGCGTTGTAGGTTAACTAACGCAGACTGCGCGCCTAGGCTAGGCAACAGGTTGCATTGAAACCATGGAGTGCATCGGCTCATTTAAATGCCTTGCGGGCGCGCATCTCCAACGTGAACTGCCTGCCATCGTCTACTAGGCTGCGCTGATTGTACAGTGATGCACGCTTTAACGTGTTCACGTACATAAATTGTACCACTGTAAGTGTAGCAACTCTCCCAGCGCTTCGCTAACGTCAGGTATATAACGATCTGCAGCTCGTAATTTACGGTGGTTGTGGACCATGTTTTCTGGTTGCAACGAGTGGCCCTCCACTGAATCCAAACAAGTTTTGGGGTAGCTGCAACTGGTCAGTTCGTGGCGTACTTGCAAGACGTCGTATGCTATGGTATTGAGGTCGAGAGCAGTTTCTGCGAATGTTTAAAGAGTGACGCTGGTACAGCATGTTTTTGGCATGCACGATTTACAGAACTAAATGCACGTACCTGACCGTGTGAGTGTTGTTGATAAAGGTTTCGAAGGAAATGATGTGGCCGTCAAGGTCCACTATTACGAACAAAAGTACAGTCACTTGGCATCCTCCTATTTGAGAGTAAACTTGATGGCCTCTTCCATACTTTATATAGGCTCGGTGAAGGCGGTAAGTGCCAACTTTTTTATTATACAAAAGGAGTCATCAATGTACGGGAAGAAGACTTTTGGAGGAATTGATAGTTGCCAGAGCCCGGTTTTCTATGGCTTTCATGGTGAGCTTCGCAACCCTGACTGAAATGAAGGCGCTTATTGCTGTTTCGTACTGTTCAGGGTTAATGGAACTTGACGGTAACAATTTTTTTTAACAGAAAAGAAACCTTTCGAGGCGTCGCGTACAAGATCCCTTGCGAAAATTGCGATCATGTCTACATAGGTGAAAGCAGGAATTTTAAAAGACGTTTGAAGGATGATATGAATGATGTCGAGAAGAAGCTGTAAGAAAGATGTCTCCTTCGCAATTGCCCAGCACACCGTATCAGCAGTAGACAATATCTGCTTCGAAGCAGCCTCGATTACAGCCATAGAATAGGAATTCGCTTCCACGCCAGTATCTAGATTCGCTCGTATTACAAACAGAAAAAAAAACACTTCATCGCAGGGATAGCATCTCTCGGCAACGTATGTGTAAGGCCGCATTGAAAAGTTACTCGCGCGCGGAGTCGAGCTGGCGATCTAACCCCCGAGCGTCGAGGCCAAGGAGCCAGCGCTGTTTTTTTTCTCCCCTCTACTCGGGTGCTGCCCCCGCCCCGCTTGGCGCGCAGGAGGCTTGGTTTGTTTCTTCCCTTCGTCCCTTCTCCCCAGGCGTCGCGAGAAACGACAGCAGACGCACCCTTATCGGCCGGGAACAACAGCAGCACGCTTCTGAGTAGCGCTTCACATCCGGCTCTCCCAGCGATCTCCCGCTGTGTCGCCAAACACTGCTGCAGGGAGACCCCGCTAATGAAGCCATTTTCCCTGCACCAAGCGCTCACTAAATGTCCGGCAGAAGATGGCAATGGGCGCGGCCCTTGGTCCCCCCAGCATCGACTCATCGGGTGCCAGCAACGACGGCGGCAGGCACACTTCTCCGGGACAGTGCGACCCCCCCTCCCTTTCTCGAACGGGACTGCTGGGTGACCTAGTCTCCAGACCCTCAGCGGCGTTTCTTCCAGAAAGGCGCCAGCTGCAAGATTTGCGTCGCAAACACGCCGGGGAGGGGAAGGAAAGACAGGCGCCGTGTGAGAGAGTTTTGAGGACCGGTGAGTGGAGACAGTGTATGTTACGAATGTTGTATTTTTATTACATGTAGTTAAGGACCTGGGTCCAAGATTATTCCCAACTCACTGCGGTTTTGGCATGTTTTTCAATAATTTGATTGGCTGCTTCATTTTCGGGGCGGATCGTCTAAGACGACCGCTCTCGGGTCTTTGTTGATGTTTTTCAGCAAAATGCGATCCTCAGTCCAGGTTGAGCAGTCAAGATTGAGGCTCCGTGCTTAGCACGTATCTCCAGGCCCTAGGCTTTTAACCGAAAGGCTCGGTAGGAAAGTAAGGGCTTACGGAGGGACTTCTCTGTGCGAGTGTCTATTTTCTTTTAAGTTACAGTTGTCTTTGTGACTCTTTGTTACTGTAATTTACAGTTTCGCAATGTGTACTATTTTTCTTGTGTAAATATCTTTCTCCTCCTCACCATCATCTGATCATCCTCTACTGCTTCCTCACTGCCGAATGACCACGTTTGAAGAGGCTTCAGCCCTCCGAAGACTGGCAACGAACGAGCATAAAATTACTGTATGAATGATGCTTCAGACGATTATTGAAACGAACGTAAATGCCGATTTCCAAGCGTAATTTGTAATGAATAATACTTTTGTACGAAAACCTAAACAAATGTTTATGTCAAAACCTATGGTCTCAGTTCTTTTTGTTTTTAAAATATTTTGTTACTCTGCCAGACGCGATATCTTACTACCTTAGCTTTTAAGGCGCCAATGAACTTTTAAAAGCGGGCTTTTTGTATATGAAGATATCTGCAGCGGTAAATTTGCTTCTCACTTTTCATCTTTCAATGTTATGTAGGGGGTCCATGTATTTGGGAATTGGAAGGACATGGTATTCAGCTCTTCTTTCAGAAATGAGTGTTTTTCTTGGGGGTTAGTTTTCTCTTCGATGAATCGTCCCATGATGTTCAGTAGGTGTCTACCAGTCCGACTTAGTTCTAGTCGGGGTTCATGGCAGAACAGGATTGCTTCTTTGTGGTCTTAGGAGGTGGCCGAGATGCCCATTGCCATGAACGCCTCATTGGATGCATGACTTGGTAATCCGAGTGGTAGTTGATAAGCTTTCCGAAACTGCCCATCAATTTTCTGTGATTCCGTTCTGGTGACGTTGTGGTATGGGAGACTATAGGTCCAGCGGGAGACTTTCATCGCCGTTACTATTCTGATCGCGTCCTTGTCCTTTAAACCTCCGATTCTGTTTGCTATTCTTCGGATCATGCCACAGACCGGACTGGTTGCCCAGTCAGTAGCTTGAGTGTGTGCATTCTTTCCCCGTGGCTCTGTAGCCACATACCTAGTATCCTCAAAGTTTTTACTTCTCTGATTTCTTGGTTTTGAAGTCGGATTTGAATCGGCTCTGTCTTGAAGTTTTTCTAGGTCGCATCCCGCAACCTGTCTTACGGTCACACCAGCATCGAGCTCTAACTTTGCCAACACATTACATTCCGGAAGACATACTTGCATAATGTAAAGGTAACCAAGAAGGAGGTCAATTCTGCGCAGCATATACACCCCGCACCATACCACACTGTTCTCTGAACAAAGAATTCGATGAACGCGATGACGCTGCCTGGCGACCTGTCATGCGGTTTTTCCACATGCTAAACACTTCCTTGAGCACAAAAAGATCACATGGAACCTCAGGAAGCTTCCATTGTAGGTCAAAGATTATGGTATAGGGCGTAATATCAATGTCATTTTTGAGAATCCGTTGAAGAATGTCCCCAAAAAACACTGCATCACGGTAACACACAAAGCAATGATTTATAGTGTCTGACAACTGAGGCAGTCGACAGTCCACGAGTCGACGAGGCAGTCTACAGTCCTTTGGCATGAAGCCAAGTTTTGCCAGCTAAGGCTCACCACTTTTTTTTCCTTATTGCCTGTATTCGACACAACATTCACAACAGAAGATATCACTTACAATGGCCCTAAAATATTGAGACACCGTTTGGATACGTGGTTATATTCCTTTGTATGTACAGAACTTTGCTCTTTCGCTCATTGTGTATTTTTGCTCTGGTGCAAAATATGTAGCACGCTGATTCATTTTCCTGGCTATCATGAGGGGACACCAATACTGTACATATTTATAATACATCGCTTTCCTGGAGGCAAATGGGAGAATATCATTATTTACTAATTACAAGCATTTTTATATAATCTTAGAATATATTTAATTTTTTCTACATAAACAGATATCCGACTCAATAACGCTTGTCACATTGCATGTGTTAGCTTCACATGCTGCGAGTTGAGCAGCGGTGCTATGAAACACTTCCGACTAAGCGTTTGTATATCTGAACACCCGAGGAAGCGTCCACAGATATGGCGATAGCTCGGCATATTTCGATTGTCGGCGATGTGTTTCATTTTTGCACGAGCATATTTTGCCATCGCTAATGAAACGCTACGTTCTTTCAATTTTGCATTGAAGGCTTTTACTTAGTCGCGTATATAAGACACACTGTAATAAGATACGAGCTGGAGCGGCTGCTCCACGTGCAAAAGAAATCTGATGCGCACATGTACTTGATGGCACACACTACGATGGCTACAAATCTCCAAGGCATTTCTGAAACAACGCTTGTCCCGCATATACGGAAAAGTTTTATCCTATATTAGTATAGTTCCATGCTTATTTTTTGTTTTGGCATGCTACGGCATAGTCATTCTTGTTGAACTGCACTATCAGTCCAGTTTGTGATGACAAAACGAAATGCTCTATTCAGTATTAGTTCCATTAATGACGGGTAAGTCTGGTTTATTTCAAACCTGACATGGTTTATCCGATATATGAGCTCCACATCGGACCGGTCCCGGCGATTTCAGATGCATACCTGAGAGAGATCCGGGTTTGATATGCATAACGGAAATTGTTTGTTCGGTATTAGCTTCATACCGAACCGGTGCGTCTGGGTCGAACTTATGGTTATTTTATGGTCGAACTAAACATGTTATGTTTAGTTCGACCATAAAATCGGATGTCGCCAGTCCGGTATAAACTCCATCTGTACCAGATCGCAGTATCTATAAATAAATAAAATAAAAATAAAAATACGGGACTGGTCTGTCCTGTTCAAACTATTACCAGCTCGGTATAAACCGGTTTCAGCCCCATAGGGGAATACAGGTAAGATGCAACTGTTGTATACTTTCCTCTTAAACGATGCCGGTAAGCTGCTAGTCATAATCTGCGAGTGCTTGCCAAGTGCGCTCCATCCCAATCTTACTATTCTTGTTATTTTCTTTTCATAGTAAGGATCTGCGGTTACTACCTGTTCCAAGTAGACATCGCCTACAGCTTCCAGTGCTTCCCTACCTAACGTAAACTGCTGTTCCTTCCTGAAGCTGTTGAACATATCCTTAGTCTTCTGCGTATTGATTTTCATGCCTACCTTTCTACTTCTCCTGTCTAGGTCATCAATCATTATTTGCAGTTCATGCCCCGAGTTACTTAGCAAGGCAATGTCATCCGCCAATCACAGATTACTCCATCTACGCTTTCGTCTAACTGCACCCATTCCAAGTCTCTGAATACTCCCTCTATAAAGCAAGCTGTGAATAGTACTGGGGAGATCGTGTCTCCTTGCCTAACACCTTTCTTTATGGGAATTTTGTCACTTTCTTTATACAGAACTATGGTTGCTGTGCAGCCACTATAAATTTTTTTAGGCACTTTCACGTGAATTTCGTGATTTCCTGATTTCTTGATTTCGCAATGCCTGCATCACCGCCGAGATTTCTACTGAGTCAAATGCTTTTTCGTAACCACTAAATGCTATGTATAAGGGCTCGTTATATTCCGAGCATTTTAATATCACCTAGATTATGGTATGGATATGATCGAAAGTAGAGGACCGTTTCCGAAAACCTACTTAATCCTTTGCTTGATTGCAGTCTAAGATTGTGCTAATTCTATTAGAGATTACCTTAGTAAATACCTTATACGTAAAAGACAGTAACATGATTGGTCTGTAATTCTTAACATATTTAGCGTCTCTTTTCTTATGATTGAGGACAATGGTAGCATTCTTCCATGGTTCCGGTACCGTCGATGACACCAGGCACTACGTATACATGGTGGTCAGTTTTTCAAGCACGATATCCCCTTCGCCCTTCAACAAATCTGTAGTAATCTGATCCTCTCCAGCTGATTCCCCCCTTTAAATTGTTCCTAATGCTTTCTTGTCCTCGTCCTTCGTCACTGGTGGAACGTCTGACTGTTTTCCCTGCCGCCAATCTCATTACGGTCCTGATTACTTTAGCTGCTGATCTGTATACAACTCCTCGGCTACTTTGACTCTCTTGTCTATATTCGCGAGGACGTTGCCCGCATTGTCCCTTAGCGCATACATCTGGTTTATGCCTATGCCCAATTTCTTCTTTACCGCTTTAAGGCTTCTCTCGTTCTTTACAGCATGCTTAATTTTCTCCATGTTATACTTCCTTATATCGGCTGCCTTGCGCTTATTGACTAGCTTTGATATCTGGGCAATTCTATCTGGTCTGTTGGATTGGAAGTTTTCATACTCTGGCGTTTCTTAATCAAATCTTTCTTCTTGTTATACATCTTACCGATATCCTCTCTAACCATTATACCGCCTACTTAGACAGCGCACTCAGCAATTGTATCGTTGCTTTTAGGGTAATGTCGCCATCCTCGGTTAGAGCTGAATATCTATTCTCTTGCGAGATCCTGAACTCTTCTTCCCCACCCCCTCGCCTCTAATTCGTTGATGGGTTTCTTTCTTACTAATCCGTTGCATTCTTTCTTCAGATTTAGGCTAATTTGGGACTTCACCATCTTGTGGTCACTGCATCGCACTTTCCCGTTTGCCTCTACATCTTGCATAATGGCGGGGGTTGAATACAGTATGAAGCCAATTTCATTTTAGTCTCCCCTTTTGGACTTTTCCATGTCCATTCCCGGTTCTTCCGTTTGCTGAAGAAAGTATTCATGATTCTTAATTTATTACGCTCTGCAAACTCAACCAGTAACTGGACAACGCAGAGTGCTATGGAACGAAAAATGGTAAGGGTAACATGAAGAGATAGGATGCGTGCAGATTGGGGGTCAGAGAAATAACTCAAGTTACTGACATTCTAGTGGAAATCAAGAAGAAGACATGGGCATGCGCAGAACATATAGTGCGAAGAGAGGATAACCGATGGTCGCTTAGGGTAACAAACTGGATTCCAAGGGAAGGAAAGCGTAGCATGGGGGTGACAGAAAGTTAGGTGGGCGGATGAGGTGAGGAACTTCGCAAGGATCAACGCGAACGGTAGGGGACGAGTTTCAGTAGCAACTAGAGTAGACGGGGGCTCGGTAGTTTGCTGCAGCACCCTAAATTCGACCACAACGGAGGCGGGAGAGGTGGTCATCGCGCTAGCTCTAACACAACAACCGGTCAAATTTATAGTTACAGATTCGAAATCAGCGATTAGAAACTTTGACGCGGGCCGCATTTCGGCCATAGCAGCAAGAGTGCTGGCCAGTGGGCCACCACCGGCAGAGCAGGTCGCGCTCATTGGGACACAGGCGCACCAGGGGTTGAGGGTGAACGAGAAAGTGCACGTACTGGCCCGAGGATTCGCTACATTCCGGGATCCCAGTGACGACTTATGCGCAATCCCGTACCCCTTGCGCGATGAGGAGCCCCTACAGTTGGACGATGATCTTAACGCCTACCAAGATATCCTAAATCATTACAAATTAGGCAGGTCAGTACTACCAAAAACGTGTAAGCAACTCACCAAAATCGAGGAGGTTATGTGGCATAAGGTACAGACTGGAGTATTCCCGAACCCCCAGCTTTACAGCAAGTGGCACCGGGAAAGTTTTAGCCCCAGGTGCAAACTTTGCGATAGCATAGCGGACATGCTCCATATAATATGGACGTGTCCCAGATTTGGAGAACCTGACAGAACAGATGAGTCCTGGGAGGAACTACTTCTCAAGCAGGACGAAAAAATGCAACGAGAAGTCATCCGTCTTGCAGTGGCCGCTGCTCAGATGCAAGGGATCCAGTTTGACGGCTGAGGTGGAGGACATGGTTGGGACAGAGCTTCGCCTCGGATCTTCAACAACCTTTTGACGGGTGCAATAAATTCTACTTCTCTCTCTCTCTCTCGCAAGGATCAAGTGGATGCAGCTAGCACAGAACCGGGTTAATTGGAGAAATATGGGAGAGGCCTGACTATAGCCTGACTATACCCTGCACTGGGTATAGTCAGGCTGATGACGATGATGATAAACCTGTTTATGCTGCATACAGGACTAATCACACAAGTATGATGTTTATACCGGATAATAAAACACCGGTAAAAACCATTTTGATGTCATACTGGGACCTTTCACAAAAGCTATTACATACGATACCGTTCTTGAAGTCAAATCTGCCTCAATATAATACAACCTTCACAGGCACTGAGATAGGACCGACTAAACAATCACGCTTACGACCACGTGTTGGGTTTCTCAGTGCAGAGAACTATTCAGGAAGTTATACCCCATGGTAAGAGACCTGAAGTAAATTACAAAAGCGTCCGGTTGTCTCTAAATTCAGGAATAGTTAGTCTTTTTCGGAGTCTCAAAAATACGCACATACCTTAGGATTAGGCTTTGGAAACAGAGCAGCAATCCAAGAGCGTAAAACAGGTTATTCTGCATTGTTAACTTTGCTGTAGCCACTGTAGTATTCGTGCTGAAATGACAGCAAACAAACGTACGGCAAAGCTCTCATTCGAATTGAAATTTATTCTTCAACAAAACGCTGTTCTTAGGGCGTAAAACAGCACGGCGGAACATGAGCTCCTTGTACACAAAGCATCACAACAGCGTTGGCAATGGCGATACACACATCAACACACATGTAAGGCACGCAACATCAGGTTCGAGAGCAAAAAAAAATTAGGATTACGTTTCTATGAAATGGGAGATAATTATAATATTGTCACGTAGTGGTGACGTGGTCGACGACACAAATGAAGGGTCGATGATTGGTCTAAAGAAACTCTTTATTTGGGCTGACTTGCGCCCGCAAAAGAACTAAGCAACTCGGCGGCGGCGATAGAAACAAACGTGCTCGTCGATCGTCGAAGAAAGAATGCTCGTCACACTAGGCAACGCTCAATTTAAAGGCTGCACAGAACAATCTAGATAACGTCGCAAACAGCTACCAGCACGGGCTGGAACATTGTGGAAAGACACCCAAGTGGCCAGAACCTTCGAGACAGATCTCGGTGCATCTTGCGCTACAACAAAACTGATAAAGGTGTGACTCGCGACATCGAGCATTAACAAACAAAGATTACGGAACTGATACGCGGTACAGAATCAGAGTGATAAGCCTGTATGCCGGCGGCTGTTAAAAAAACAACAAATACTGTTTTGAAGGTTTCGCGGCATTACTCCCCCGTTAAAATAACATCGCCTCGATGTTCCCGAACAAAGAAACTTAAACATAAACACTGCAAAGTTTAAACACCACAGATTCTTTAACGCGCGTAATATGGCTTTAGTCGCACAACATGTACAATTTCTGGGCGTGCGCATCGCCGTTGTGATGCTAATGTTCCGTCGGGAATGACTTCATAGTCCAGTGGTCCGACGCGGCGAAGGATTTTGTACGGCCCAAAGTATCGACGCAACAACTTTTCACTTAATCCGCGACGGCGAATTGGTGTCCAAACCCACACTTGGTCTCCTGGATTGTACTCTGCGTGGCGTCGTCGTAAATTGTATCGTCTGCTGTCGGTTCGCTGTTGGTCCTTATTACGCAGCCGTGCGAGTCGTCGGGCTTCCTCTGCACGCTGCAGGTAGGCGGCGACGTCAAGGTTGTCCTCGTTGGTTACGTGCGGCAGCATTGCGTCGAACGTCGTCGTGGGCTCCCTGCCGTACACAAGCTTAAACGGGGTCGCTCTGGTCGTCTCCTGGACTGCCGTGTTATACGCGAAGATCACGTATGGCAAGATGGCGTCCCAGGTCTTGTGTTCAGCGTCGACGTACATAGCGGTCATGTCCGCGATCGTTTTGTTCAGGCGCTCCGTAAGGCCATTGGTCTGGGGATGGTACGCAGTTGTTCGTCGGTGGCTTGTGTGACTGTATTCCAGGATGGCTTGCGTCAATTCTGCCGTAAACGCCGTTCCCCTGTCCGTGATGAGCACTTCTGGGGCGCCGTGTCGCAAGAGAATATGTTCGACAAAAAATTTGGCGACTTCTGCCGCGGTACCATTTGCTAGTGCTCTTGCTTCGGCGTAACGGGTAAGGTAGTCAGCGGCCACGATGATCCACTTGTTACCCATAGACGAAGATGGAAAGGGGCCGAGGAGATCCATCCCAATTTGTTGAAAGGGCAGGTATGGGGGCGGAGTCAGGTTTAGTAGTCCTGCTGGTCTGATCGGCGGCGTCTTGCGTCGTTGGCACTTACGACACGTCTTCACGTAGCGGAAAACTTCGGCAGGCAGTCGCGGCCAGTAATACTCCCGGATTCGACACAACGTGCGCGCAAATCCGAGGTGGCCTGCTGTGGGCTCGTCGTGCAACGCCTGCAGAATTTCTTGCTGAAGGGTTTTAGGCACTACGAGAAGCTGCGCGGTCTTGTTGGGTGCAAAGTTCTTCTTCACGAGGAGGCCATTGCTTAACGTGAAGGATGATAAATGTCGCCTGAACACACCAGGAGGGGAAGCGGTCTTTCCTTCCAAGTAATCGGCTAGCGCTTTCAGCTCAGGGTCTGATCGCTGTTGTTCTGCGAAACTGCTGGCGCTTACCGGTCCCAAAAAGGCGTCATCGTCATCGTCCTTCGGGGAAGAATCGAAGGGAGCGCGGGATAAGCAGTCTGCGTCGGAATGCTTCCGGCCCGACTTATAGACTACAGTCATGTCACATTCTTGAAGTCGTAGGCTCCATCTGGCAAGGCGGCCGGAAGGATCTTTCAAATTAGCCAGCCAGCAGAGCGCGTGATGGTCGCTTACCACCTTGAATGGTCGGCCGTATAGGTATGGACGAAACTTAGAAGTAGCCCAGATGATCGCAAGGTACTCCTTCTCGGTCGTCGAGTAATTGACTTCGGCTTTTGTGAGAGACCTGCTAGCGTAGGCGATTACTGTTTCCTGTCCGGCAGTCTTCTGGACGAGAATGGCTCCTAGGCCTACACTGCTCGCGTCGGTGTGAATTTCGGTCTCGGCGTTTTCATCAAAGTGGCCAAGTACAGGAGGGCATTGCAGGCGGCGCTTAAGTTCGTCGAAGGCTTCTCCTTGCGGCGCTTCCCATTTAAAAGATACGTCAGCCTTTGTAAGCTGCGTCAACGGTTCGGCGATCCGCCAAAAGTTTCTGACAAATCGTCGATAATAAGCCCAAGGAATCGGCGCACAGCTTTCTTGTCGACAGGCGGTGGGAATTGTGCGATTGCAGCTGATTTCCCCGGGTCTGGGCGAATACCGTCCTTGCTAACGATGTGACCTAGGAATCGGAGTTCTTCGTAGGCGAAATGACACTTCTCTGCTTTTAGCGTTAGCCCCGATGACTTGATGGCTTCCAGCACTGTCTGTAGTCGTTTTAGGTGGCCTTCAAAGTTTGACGAGAAGACAACAACGTCGTCCAAATATACCAAACAAATTTGCCCCTTCAAGCCTGCCAGGGCTGTGTCCATTACTCGTTGAAACGTGGCGGGTGCAGAGAAGAGGCCAAATGCCATCACCTTGAACTCAAAGAGGCCGTCTGGCGTGATGAATGTGGTCTTCTCGCGATCTCTTTCGTCGACCTCAACTGGTAATATCCGCTCTTCAGGTCCATCGATGAGAAGTATCTTGCATTGCAGAGCCGGTCGAGAGTGTCGTCGATGTGGGGAAGCGGGTAGACATCCTTCTTCGTTATGCTATTCAAGCGGCGGTAATCAACGCAGAAGCGAAGTGTGCTGTCTTTCTTCTTGACCAAAACGACTGGTGCCGCCCAGGGGCTGTCCGATGGCTGGATTACGTCATCACGCAGCATTTCTTCAACTTGATCACGAATGGCCTGGCGTTCTCGCGGCGATACACGATAAGAGCATTGGCGCAGAGGTCGGGCTTGTTCGTCCGTTATTATGCGATGCTTGGCCAGTGGTGTTTGTCGTACCTTCGATGACGATGAGTAGCACTCCCCGTAGCTTCGAAGCAGACTGAGAATCTGGTCTTTCCTGTTGTGGGTCAATGCCGGGTTGATGTCAAATGTGGGCTGACGGAATAGGTCCGGTGCGTCTTCCAGCGTTTGGTCGTGGAGGGAGAATACATCTTTGAGGTCCGCTAATTCGTCGAGAAAGGCGATCGTCGTGCCCTTGTTGAGATGCCGGTATTCTTCGGTGAAGTTTGTTACCAGAACCTCAGCTTGACCTCTCCGGAATTTCGTGATGCCTCTTGCGATGCCGACACCTCGTTCTAAGAGCAATTGGATATTTCCTTCGACGATGCCTTCAGCGGTTTCGATGTTTGCGCTACCTACGCAGACTGCGATACTTGATCGGGGCGGGACGTTCAATTCTTCGTCGAGGACGTTTAGAGGGATGTGTTGCATCGACGTCGTCGTAGCAGGAATGGCTTTGTCTGCAGAGAGCTTGATGAGCTTGGATCGCAGGTCGATGATAGCCCTATGTTCATTTAGGAAGTCCATTCTTAAAATCACGTCGCGGGAGCACTGCTGCAAGACCACAAAGCTGGTGGGGTAAGTACGCCCATTTACGGTTATTCTTGCAGTGCATCGTCCCGATGGAGTAATCAGGTTGCCACCTGCTGTGCGAATCAGCGGGCCATCCCAAGCGGTGGTACCTTTCTTAGCTGAGAGGCTAATGGTCCACTAATGACTGAATAGTCAGCTCCGGTGTCTACTAGGGCAGTGACTGCGACAGTCGACATCAACTTCAAGGTCACTTGTTCGCGTCCTCGCATTGCACGTGGGCCTAAGTGTCCGATCTCGGCTCCGTCGTTTCCTCAGGTCATGGCCGGGGCATACCGTTGTTACTTCTCTAGGCGGCGGTGTCTGCTTGCACTCTGGTCGTGTTGTCGTCGATGTCGTCGTGTGGAGCGGCGATGAAATGGTTGCGTCGTCGTTAGTGGTCGTCGGCGGCGGAGGATCTTCGTCTTTTCGCCGTTGAGCAACCTCACCTCCAAAGGTTGCTGCCTTTAGTTTCCCCTACGGGGGCTTGGGGACATTCCGCGCACACTTCCATCATAGTCACGTCCTGGCGACGCAAAGCGGGCCCTGTACGGCGATGGAGACCTGAATCGACGGCTTGGTGGCGCAATCTCACCGCTACGCAGATAGTTGTGGATTTCTTGCGGTCGTTCACCTGGGCGTGGTCGTGGAGCGTCGACTGCAAATCCGCGGAGACCGATTCGTCGGTACGGGCAGCGGCGCAGAATGTGGCCGGCCTCACCGCAGTGGAATCATAATGGCCGGTTGTTTGCTGTCCTCCATGCGCCGCACTTCCTGGGGCTTGTTGGTCGTTGGTAGGCTTGGCGGGCGGGAGCCAAGGGGCGGTTTTCAGGAACAGGCCGGTAGCGGTGAGGGCTCGGATAGTCATCACGTTGGGGCGGAGGGCGACGTAATGCACCAGCGTAGTTCATCGCGGTTGCCTCTTGTGCTGGAACAGTCGCAGCCGTCGCTTCAGGAACGCCCAGCGCCTGCTGGACTTCTTCACGGACGACGTCCGCGAGCGTCGCCACCTGGGGTTGTTGCGACGAAGGCTGCATTCGGCGGAGCTCCTCGCGCACGATCTCCCGGATGAGGTCACGAATGTTCTCTCCACTTGCAGATGCGCTGGGGTAGTGGCTTGAGTAGTCTGGCTGAAGTGGCCGCTCGTAGTGGCGCATCCGGGTGGCCAACGTCTTCTCAATAGTAGACGCCTCCGTTTCAAATTCCGCCGAGGTTTTTGGCAAATTTCGGACAAGACTTGCAAAAAGCGATTCTTTGACGCCCCGCATTAAAAATGTGACTCTGTCACCTTCAGTCATGTTAGGGTCGGCGCGGCGAAAGAGGCGCTTCATCTCTTCAACGTACGCCAGGACAGGCTCGTTAGGAAGTTGAAGGGTCGGCGCGGCGAAAGAGGCGCTTCATCTCTTCAACGTACGCCAGGACAGGCTCGTTAGGAAGTTGAAGTTTTGACTGAAGGAGGGTCTGGGCTGTTTCCTTTCGGACGGCGCTTGAAAAGGCTGTCAAAAACGCTTCCTTAAAAATGTCCCAATCCGTCATAGCTGCCTCATGATTTTCGAACCAAACTCGGGCATGTCCTTGAAGAACAAAGTAGACCCGCCTGAGTTTCGCAGCGCCGTTCCAGCCGTTGAATTCTGCCACACGGGCGAAAAGGTCCATCCAATCTCCAGCATCTTCATCCGGTTGTCCATGGAAGCAAGGGGGCTCAGGGGGTGGACGAAAACAACCGGTGCTGTAGGCTGGGCCATTTTTAGTGTCGATGCCTTCCGAGATCGAATGGGGTCAGGCAGCAGACCGTGTTCGGGTTGTAGGCCTTGAAGTCGGCGGCTGGCTCGGTGACCTGTAGGCTGGTCTTCCAGGGCGACAGGGACACGGCTTGGGTCTTCGCTTGAAGGATCAAAGGCAGCACCTCCACCAGATGTCACGTAGTGGCGACGTGGTCGACGACACAAATGAAGGGTCGATGATTGGTCTAAAGAAACTCTTTATTCGGGCTGACTTGCGCCCGCAAAAGAACTAAGCAACTCGGCGGCGGCGATAGAAACAAACGTGCTCGTCGATCGTCGAAGAAAGAATGCGCGTCACACTCGGCAACGCTCAATTTAAAGGCTGCGCAGAACAATCTAGATAACGTCGCAAACAGCTACCAGCACGGGCTGGAACATTGTGGAAAGACATCCAAGTGGCCGAAACCTTCGAGACAGATCTCGGTGCATCTTGCGCTACAACAAAACTGATAAAGGTGTGACTCGCGACATCGAGCATTAACAAACAAAGATTACGGAACTGATACGCGGTACAGAATCAGAGTGATAAGCCTGTATGCCGGCGGCTGTTAAAAAAAACAACAAATACCGTTTTGAAGGTTTCGCTGCAATATAAATACTTATCGCAAAAGATTTTATTGTGTTCCTTTTATGTAATTCAAAACGAGTGGTCTAAGCGCCCGCTGAAAGCAGAGATGTGAAGAAAATGACCTTGCTGCACAGAAAAAAATGACGAAGGCTTCTTAGTTCGCCATCTGATGGGGCACGCACTTGGACCTCTGGCTCCTTTGATCGGACCAGATATCGTTCTTTGCAACACGATCGCCCTGCGTAACTGGTCGCGTATCGTCCTCCAGACAACCCAATAAAACCCTCTTCAACGATTATTCTACCAGTTTACGCATTTCGAATTCGCAATACAACGCTCGTTATCGGCGGCGGTAGTAAAGGTTCACTGTTATAACATCATGCAGAGACTAGAAACGATTTCCGCCTACTCTCAAACACTGACTGTCGTGGCATAGGAAAGTGAGAAAAGACGATGTCTGACGCGATATAAAAAATTGAAGATGACAAGTTTAAAAATATTTGTAGTCTTTCACTGAAGAACTATTCGAAGGGGTGTGAGACTGAAATTATGATTAAAGAATAATTGCTTCAACATGATTCCGACGTGAGCATTCAGAATGAAAATATTGGCCAAGTTTTGTTTCTAACAGCATGTCTTAGAACGCAAAACGTAGACGCTTATGCTATGGTTAAATAACCAGCTAAATCGTGGCTCCTTTCATTAAAAAGCTTTATATACATGTGTCACTTGCCGCGCCTGTAAATTCCTTCTGATTGCTTTCCTGCGGTTTCGATAAAAGAATACATTACTGACTACAATCGATTTATTCAGGTAAAAAGGTGAATATATATCTTTGCGCTTCGGTATTGCAGTCGTTAGGGCGCTCTGCTACTGTGCCCAAGAATGCGGCGTAGAATCTCGGCCACGGCAGGCGATTTTCGATGGAGGTGAAAAGCAAGACGATCATGTACTTGGACAGTATCAGCTGCCGTGAAAAACCACTGGTCGTCCAAATTTCCGGAGCCTTGCACTACACTTTTGTAGTCGACACAGTCGTCAAAAACAAAACAACGGAACAGATTTATTGTCCCTTAGTTTAGAACACTCGCTCGCACGACGTACAGAACACACACTGCCCGAAAAGGGTCCGTTTCGGTGGTGGCACGGTCCACTCGGTCCCCCTCCGCACACCCTCTCCCACCAGATGTCCGGGGTCGGAATGGCCGATTAACCCGAGAGGCACTTCGCAGCGCGGAGCAGAGCACCCCCCGTCGAGTCCGAGGCGGGACCCCGGAGAGGCTCTGCGCGCATTCCGTCCGTTGGCCGAACGTGCGTGGCGTCTTTGTCGGCAACATTCGGCCATCCTTTTCTTTTCAACCGCCCTCGGTTGGAGTGGGGTTTGGCGTTTTCTCTTTCTTTTTTTTTCTTACTCGTAGGCCGCTTGGCCCTCGTCGCTTTCGGTGTCTTCTGAAGAGGAATCGCGGCTGGCGCGGTTCCCAATGTGAAGCGCCTCATCCTGTCCGCCGCCACGACGCCTTCGTAGAATCGCTGGGTACGCTGTACTTTGGGGAAGTCTTGCACTTTGTATCGGTCGTTACCAAGCGTTCTTACGACCATGTACGGCCCCTGTACTTTGGGCACAGCTTGCGCGACTCTCCCGTGGAAACTGGCTCCCTCTCGATCAACACCATGTCGCCTGGTTGGTAGCTGGGCGCCGTCTTTCGTCATTTGTTGAAACTCTCTCTCTCTGTTTCTTCTGGTTCGACGAATATTGTCAATTGCCGTCTCCCGTAGCTTAAGTAGGCTGGCGTCGAGCTCCAGTGCGATGGCGTCATCAACTGAGTCTCCTGTCACGTTTCGTGGGTGAAAGTTGAAAAGCAGACTGAATGGCATCGCTTTCGTAGCTCGATTTACGGTGTTGTTGATTCCCCATTGCACCTGCGTTAGGGCTTCGTCCCAGTCCTTTCCGTCGCCTCGTTTTGATAGACTGGCAATGGCGGGCGTTATCATTCGGTTGTACCTCTCGACCTGCCCGTTGGTCCTAGGCATGCACGTTGCGTTCTTCACGTGAATTATGTTGAGCGACTTGCAGTACTTCTCTAACTGTCGGCTGGTGTAAGTGGTTCCCTTGTCGGTGATCAGTCTTCGTGGAGCCCCGAAAGTGGCAACAAGGTCTCGGAGAAAACCCATTGCATAGCTTGACGCGGTGCTTCTCACAGCGCGAATGGTCACAAACTTCGTAAAGCCATCCACTGCCACAATGACATGCGTATTGCCGCTAGTGCTGCGAATAAATGGGTCCAAGTGATCCATATGGATCGTATCGAAAGGCTAGGCCACTTTTTCGATGCTGTGCAGCCTTCCCGGCTTTTTTCCGGAAGGAGCTTTTCTATACAAACATTCCAGGCAGCATGAGGTGTGCCGTTTTACATAACGTCGCATCCTTGGAAACCAATATTTGCTTTCTAGCAAGGCCATAGTTTTGTCAACTGCGAAGTGCCCACATCGTCGTGACACCGTCTCGAAATTTGCCAACGCACCGCTCGTGGCACCACCCATAAAAAGCGCTCCTCACCGTTGTTGGATGATCTCCTAAAAAGCACGCCTTCTATCAGGGCATACTCCTTTCTTATGCGGTGCGCTTCTTTCGTCTTCGAGGATCCCTTCAGGGTGTCTGCGGTAGACTGTAACGTAGAGTCTGTTTTCTGTGCTAGTGTCAACCAGTCGTCGTCGGTGAGCTCAGTTACAAAGACATTAATGCCTCTTGCAACGTCAGTCTCTTCAGCTTCCGAGGCAGGCGCCCTGCTGAGGGCATCAACATGGCTCATTGACGCTTCCGGTCGGTGTTCTACATCAAACGTGTATTCTTGCAGCTTCAGGTACCACCTGCCCACACGTGGCACCAGATCCCGCTTTGACAAGGCAGTCCTGAGAGAGTTGCAGTCTGTAACAACGAGGAACTCGGTTCCGTACAGGTATGGCCTAAGCTTCTCAATAGTCCATACAACTGCTAACGCCTCAAGTTCGTACGAGTGGTAACGTTCCTCGTCTCTCTTAGTGCTACGGCTGACATACACACCGGGATGCATTTTACCGTCCGCTTGCTGCTGCAATAGCACTCCCCCGAGACCAACCTTGCACGCATCGGTGTGCACTTCCGTCTTCGCTCCATGTGCGTAAAGTGCCAGCGTTGGCTTACTCATTAGGTGTCTTTGTAGTTCCCTAAATCATCATTCCAGCACCAGCACTGTTCCTTACAAAGCAGGGTCGTAAGTGGTTTTGCTATCTTAGCGAATCCGGCCACAAACCGTCTGAAATAGCTGCAAAGGCCCAGGAAACATCGGAGATCGTGGACGATTGCCGGTGTAGGAAAATTAGCGATGCCTTTCAGCTTGAGGCTGTCGGGGTTGATGCCCGAAGCCGAAATCTCGTAACCCAAGTAGCGGATTTTCTCTTGGAAGAACGAGCACTTTTTCAAGCGCAACGTTAGGCCGGCAGCTCGCAGGACTTCAAGTACCTGTGTCAAGTTGTCTAATCCCTCTTCAAATGAAGCCGAGGGAATCAGCAAGTCGTCCATGTATGCCATGATTTTATGTGTCTGAGTGGTCCGAGCACCGTATTTATCATGCGCTGGAGCACGCTCGGTGCATTGACAAGTCCAAATGGCATGCTGGTGAATTCGTAATGACCGTCTGGAGTGACGAACGCCGTCTTCTCTCGGCTCTCTTCATTGATAGGCACCTGATAATAACCGCACGCAAGGTCTAGGCTCGTGAAAAGTCGTTTGTCGTGGAGCCTGTCAAGTTGGTCGTCTAATAATGGGAGCGGATGCCTATCCTTCTTGGTTATTTTGTTGAGAGCTCGGAAGTCTACGCAAAGCCGTTCCTCACCGCTCTTTTTTGTTACAAGTAGGATAGGGCTCGCGTAGGCAGAGTTAGAGTCCGTAACCACTCTAGCCGCTTTCAGTTCGTCGATCATAGTTCGCACAGCCTGCCTTTCCGAGTGCGCTAGGCGGTAGGGGCGGTACGTTACTGGAGTTTCCGTGGTCACCTCAATCTTCATTTCAGTTGCGCGTGTGCAGCCGATTTCTGATAGCACGTTGCGAAGAAGTCGCGGTACTCGTTAATCACCGTGACGAGTGACTCCTTTTGCGTGTTAGAAATTGATGAGCCGACCGTTACATCATCTCCCAAAATTGCTTTTGTCGGCTTTCTTTCATTGCAGCTTACAAGAATGGAGGGTTCAGAATATTCTTCTTCCATGCACAAGGTTCCCCTTGCGATTTTCTGGTTTTGCGCGATGATCAGCGGAGACTCTGAGACATTCGCTACAGGTAGGCATAGCTCGCACCCTTCGTTTTCCTTCAGCACACAGCTTGGTAAGTATCAGCCGCGTGGTTCGTGCAGCTTTCCGTGGACGAAGATGTCACTGTTATTAACGTTTTCACTGCCCAGTGCAACGAAGCCGACGTAATTCGGAGGTATGACAACAGCCTCCTTCGCCCACAAGTTCACTCGGCGCGGTGGTAGGGCTGGTATAGCTATGTTGGCCAGACGCGCACTGTATTTTTGCGGCGCACCACCGTTATGTGCGGCTGTTCGGCAAAGGGCTGCCCGGCAAGCAGTGGGACAGCTTGTACATTGTCCCGGACAATGTGGATCTGGACGTCAGCTGTAGCCTGGTCCACTGTCAATTTCGCTTCAAAACTGCCCATTGGCGTCGTTTTTCCCGATCCGTACCCGCTGATCGTAAAGGGACGGCTTAGAGGTTAGTATGAGAGTTTCAACTTTTCTGCTTCGCTCTCCCGCATCGTTATGCAGTGGCTTCCCATGTCGACGTATGCCTTAATCGGCTTCCCGTTCACGTTGACACTCATAAAATACTTCTGATGTGGCCCCATGCTGCCCACTGTATCGTTGCTCTCTTGCGCAAGGATTGCTGGTTTCGTCCGGCTGCTAGTTGTCGAGCCTTTCTTCGAATAACAATCTTTGGTCCCGTGGCCCGGTTTTCCACAATTTGTGCATCGCGTTTTGCGTTGAGTTTTTGGGCATGCTGCCGAAAATGTCCGTATGAACAGCAATTGAAACAAAGTGGCTAGCCTTTTTCGTTGTATTTCTGTCCGGATGTCTTTGCCGATTCGCCTCCGGTGCGAGGTGGACGCGGAGCAGTTGCCGCTACACAGTCGTTGCCCTCTTGGACGCGGTGTGAACGTCGAGCATCCAACGACTGGTAGAGTGTCTTAGGTCTCGTCGGCTTCATGGTGTCAGTTCTGTCGCAGAGCCGTTTCATGTACTGGAGCAACTCATCTGGGCTTGCGTAGTCTCGAACGCTGAGGGTCCGCACCAGATCGTCGTTGAGTCCAGTGATGACGTACTCGATACGAGCCGCTTCACCGATGTTGCAGCGCCTTGCTTTGGCCATCTTGTCGTAGAAGTACGCTTCGACACTTTTGTGGCGCTCCTTCTTTCTCGATTCCATGTCTCGGAATGTGCGTTGAAAACTGGATGCCGAAGGAAACGCCCTCTTCATTTCAGCTTTCCAGTCGGCCCAAGTTCGTTGTACATCAGTGAGCCCATCATACCATGTTTTTGCGAGGCCCTGCAGCTTCGTGAGGGCGAAGAAAGTGGTCTGCTGGTCGCTCAAAATGTAGGCTGCAGACAGATTGTCCACTTTGTTGAGCCACGTCTCGACCGTTGGGTGATCGTGCAAAGATGGGGCGAATATTGGCCCCAGTTGTGCGATCGCCGTCGCCAATCGTCCATCAGCGACGCCCGATGCACCTGCCGACGGGTGGTGTGGTGGCGACTGAGCCGACTGCATTAGCTGGGCTGCTCCCTGCAATGCCTCTCGTACCGCCGTCTGGATCGCCGCCTGCATCAGCGCCTGGAAGTCGAAGGCACTGGGAACGGGCACTGCTTCGTCGGGGCTGTCCATGTCGTGGCTGCTTGCCGTTGCGGCGTTCCTGGATCGCCTTTCGACGTTGGGCTGCGTCTCGCCTTCGTTCTGTACGCTCTCATTCGTCGAGCAAGCCGGTCGTGATACCTCGCCCTCGGGTCCTCCATTCGTTGTCTTCGAATGTAGAATCATCGTGGCTTTTCGTGGTCGAATAACTTTAGAGGCACTCGTTGAGGAAGGTAGTTGGTTGAAATCCCACTTCTTAGAAAAGTTCTGTAGTCGACAAAGTCGTCAAAAACAAAACAACGCAACAGATTTATTCTCCCTTCGTTTACAACACTCGCTCGCACAGCGTACAGGACACACACTGCCCTAAAAGGGTTCGTTTCGGTGGCGGCACGGTCCACTCGGTCCCTCTCCGCACACCCTCTCCCACCAGATGTCCGGGATCGGAATGGCCGACTAACCCAATAGCCACTTCGCAGCGCGGAGCAGAGCACCCACCGTCGAGTCCGAGGCGGGACCCCAGAGAGGGTCTGCGCGCATTCCGTCCGTTGGCGTCTCTGTCGAAAACAATTTTTTGTAGTCATGATCGGTAGTCGAGAATCGATTACGACGCTACCAACGCGAGACCGGCTTAAGGTTATGCATTTTTGCATCTGAGAGATTTCACAATTCTAAAAAAAGCCGTGAGTGGAACAAAGACCGAAGTCTATCGGCTTACATTCGAATTGAGTAAAAGTCTGAATCCCTGTCTTGTTCCTGAATATGCAAAAAACAAGTTACTCGTGTGATCCTTGTGCATTATTTGGCGAGAAAATTACTTCACATTTGTGCATTGTTCCATCATCACTATGAACTGAACTCTTCCCTGAGTTCGTAGGCAGCGTTGAAAATGTAAGCTGTGATTAAGATGACTGCCCTATTGCAAAATCCAGTGCCACTGGGTCCCAGCGCCCCAGCGCCATACCTGATTATGGTCTCATGACGCTGGAAACTGGGTGCACTGTGTCGCGGCATACGGCACGCTCCGCACTGGCGGCACTGTTCGTCTGCAAAAAACAAGGCCCAGAATAAGAATTAAAAGGTAAAAAGTAACAAAGCAAGTTAGGTACATCAAAAAAACCCTAAAAAGTAAAAAAAAAACAAAAAAACAGTGGCACCTAGCGCGCTCCGAATTTGGTTACCTGGGCACCTTTACTAAATAACTAGCTCGCTACATTAACCACTCGGCCACGCCGTCTTCTTGTTTTATTTATTGCCTGACCTTTGCAAGACAACGTGATAGCGAAACATATTATAGAGAATGCACAGATGACATGCGGAAAAGTGCAAATAAGTGGAAAGGAACTGGTCTAACAATTTTTGCAAGAGCCACAGTGTGCAACCTCTTCTTCATTTTTAGGCTGTGGTATGTGATGCAAGTTTAACACTGTGCAAGATAGAGTGTGCAGAAGCTGCATATGATCTTCGCGGTTTTTGTGTGGCCTTCAAAATGCGAAAAGTGCAGCCGCACGAATTTATTCAGAAGTGTCAAGGATGGCGGCGTGGGCTTAGGGCATCTTTTTTTTGCGGCAAATTTTTAGTAGATTTTTGTTCCTCGGCCACGCCGACAACTGGTGCCTTTCGAAATATTTCTTAATTTTATGTCATGACCGCATTTATAAGGTTGGGACTTCAGTTTTCGCAGTCTACATGCAATTGCTGCGCTCTCAGAATTACAACTTCTTGATCATTGGAGCTTTGTGCATGCTCTCACGACTTGCAACTAATGTTCTGGATGCCTATGCGCGCTATTTTGGGCACTGGAATCCTTTTAACACGTGGAGTATGACAACGCTGGCCAATTTGCCAACGC
Source organism: Amblyomma maculatum (assembly GCA_023969395.1). NCBI lineage: Eukaryota > Metazoa > Arthropoda > Arachnida > Ixodida > Ixodidae > Amblyomma > Amblyomma maculatum. The sequence goes on from JAJIZL010030667.1 coordinate 40,293, forward strand.
CGGCTCTTCGGTGGTGCTCTGCTACCATGGGCGTAAGTTTCGCTGTACACGGAGCTTTAGTACAAACCTTTAAGGAAAAATGTGCGACCAAGCTTAAATACCTGCAAGCGCAGCGGCGACGACACTATTTTGCGTGTAGCTAAACCTTATTTGCATGTAAACATTTCGGGAAGCGTTGCGATGACAGAGGGCTCGGCTGCTTTATACGCAGAGTAAGAAGCAGCGCAAAAGCTTGAGAAACACGCAAAATATTACGCATTACATGCGCTGTATGTTGTTTTTTCTCTCATGGGCCCATCGCTCGATAAACTACTCTCTTCCTCATTTTATTTTTTCTTTCTGCTGTTTATACTGGGCAATGGTGCAGGCTACGCTCGCCTGCGACTGAGCCAGCATTGAATATTTTGGCAGTAATCAATGTGTTACAGTGCCCTTAAGATCAGCTGTGAAGTTTGTTATGCATAGTATCCCACATTATTCAATTCCAGCTTTAGTTTTACGTTAATCGCCAGTGTGTCATGAGATATCAGAGGCGCGGCGGTCGGGGACTCTCTCGAAACGACCTAACGAAACATGGAAACTCTAGAAAAAGATACTGCATTTATTTTCTTACAGATGCGCAACGACTTCGCAGCAAAAAGCGCTTGCTTGAACGATATTTATCACATGCGCCCCGGTGGTCGATTGCGAGTGCGCTGTTGCCATGTCGCCCCTGAGGGATGCTACTCCGGTCGACGCGAGAGGCCGCACCGGCTAACTGAGGTACTGAGACCGGTGCGGCCCCAGCGCTTCTCCCAATCGATCGCGGATGCCAGTGACACACCGAGCGTCAGAAAGCTAATCCAAGCGTTTTTCTCCCATCGTACCAGTGCAACCAGTGTCTTCCTGTTACTGCTCCAGTGAATATTGCAGACCTCCAGCATGCCCAGCAGATCCAGTGCAAAACCAGCTCCAAAATCGTACTTGGTTCGCACTAGAAGACACTGAAAAACGCTGGTTTTTGCCATAGGGTATCTATTTCATCTGAAGCAGGTTTACTATCTATCCTGACGATTCCACATTAGCTACTATCTTATTTTTTGCACACGGTAAGGCTAGTTCAGTCTATATCGCTCTAGACCTATTTGCATTGCGCGTTTACGTCACAGGTACTATAGACAGATCTAGATAGAAACGTTTTACGGTAAAATAAACTCGCAAACATAATTACAAATTACATTCTACGGCGCACTCGTCCTGTATCTAAGGTCACCTTTGATAGTGAAAGTTGAATCGAAGCTTACGCTTAAGTCTGGATGAGAATTTCGGTCACTGGTTTAGAAACTCTCTGCATATCCGTTACGAGTACTAACACACCCACAGACCAGGCCTCGGATTTGAAAGCTCATGTCTTGATGACAGCGCAAGGATACCAATCACATTTATTGATTATTTGAGAGCGCCGTGTGTGAATGCGGCGGTACAGTACTCGATTGTTTATTGTTGAGTGTGCACGTGACTACAATGCTGCTCTTTTCAGAGCCTCAGTGCGGCCGGCCCATATACGCATCATGGAAACGTGACAGGACGTGTGCAGCACTTTATTCAATGTTCCTTTGTATTTTCGCAATGTTTCCTCGACGAACGGACAATTCTGACTTAAAGCGCTTATAAGATTGGCCATCTCGTGCATTCACTCTAAGACAAGACGTACCTGTACAGGCAGGCAATTGATGTAAGCATCAACTGTCTTCCATGTGTTGCCCACTGCCTGTCTGGAGAGACGTCCTATTGCGTGCTGCGGTAAAGAAAGTTCGCCTGCAGGGCCATTGGAAAAAGTTCTCTAATCTTAAGATTTTTCGTTTTCATATCTTTTGCTCTCTTATAGCAAGTGTTTTGCCAGAAATGGAAATATATTTTTCAATATCTACGGCAGTGCGTGCCGCGCCTGTCGAAACATTCTTATGTTCTGTGTACAAATTTTAAAATAGAAAACGACCTTCAACAATGTCTACGACCTATCCAGTGAACCTTATGCTTGTAGAAAAACGCAGAATAGCGTCTTATAAACCTAGGTAAAAAGAAAAGACACTTTTTAGATTTTTATAACCTCTCCTGCATCATTCAGCTTGCCAGTTACACCAGCCTACTCAGTGCAACGGTTATCAAAAGAAGTGACGCCCCCCAAAATAACCGTGGTCATATTTGCAAGATCAGCGGTTGCTTATTTAAACACTAACTCCAATTAGTTTTCTTCATACTGGCTTTGGCCAAATACACCAAGATGGTATTGTCGAACTTCGCCCACGGCAGCGTGTTGCTAAATCCTAAGGAAGCTTATTAACTAACCGAACATGCTAGCTTGGGCACGGCAGTTCCGCAGTTCGCACAGTTCGGCAGTTCGGCAGTTCGCGCAGTTGTGTCTGCCGGTAGTCAAGCTGGTGGCGAGGATATAGTGATCGCTACCCAGGTGTTGGTCCGTATTACTCGAATTTGGTCTATCTGCATTTTTTGCTAGCACAAGGTCTGGGCAGGCATCTCGAGAGACTTGCCCAATCTGGTTTGGACCGCAGGGTCTCTTAGGAGCGTGAGTCTCTCTTGGGTTTTTCATTATCACCATTATCATCAGCCTGACTATACCAACTGCAGGGTGAAGGCCTCTCCCATATTTCTCCACTTAACCCGGTTCTGTGCTAGCTGCATCCACTTGACCCCTGCGAACTTTTTAACCTAATCCGCCCACCAAACTTTCTGCCACCCCCCGCTACGCTTTCCTTCCCTCAGAATCCATTTTGTTACCCTAAGCGACCATCGGTTATCCTCTTTTCGCACTACATGTTCTGCCCATGCCCATTTCTTCTTGATTTCCACTAGAATGTCGGTAACTTGAGTTTTTTATCTGACCCACTCTGCACGCTTCCTATCTCTTAGTGTTACCTCTACCATTTTCCGTTCAATAGCCTTCTGGGTTGTCCTCAACGCAAGTAAAACCCTCTTGGTCAGCCTCCACGTTTCAGCCCCTTAGGTGTGTACAGGTAAGATGCAACTGTTCTCTACTTTCCACTTGAGCGATACCGGTAAGCTGCTAGTCATAATCTGCGAGTGCTTCTCAAATGCGCTTCTTCCCAGTCTTATTCTTGTTATTTCCTTTTCATGCTCAGGATCTGCGGATACTTCTCCTAAGTAGACATATTCGCCTACTATTTCCAGTGCTTTGCTACCTAACGTAAACTGCTGGTCCTTCCGTAGGCTGTTGAACATTACCCTAGTATTCTGCATATTGATTTTTAAGCCTATCTTTCTACCTATCCTGCCTAGGTCATCAATCATTATTTGCAGTTCATCCCCCGAGTTACTTAGCAAGGCAATGTCATCAGCAAATCGCAGGTTACTGAGGTATTCTCCATCTACCCTTATCCCTAACTGCTCCCATTCCAAGTCTGAATACTTCTCCTAAGTAAGCTGTGAATAGTACTGGCGAGATCATGTCTCCTTGCATAACATCTTTCTTTATGCGAATTTTGTTACTTTCTTTATTCAGAACTATAGTTGCTGTGCAGCCATATATAAACCTTCCAGCACTCACGTACGGCTCGTCTGCCCCCTGATTTCGCAGTGCCTGTATCACCGCCGAAATTTCAACTGAGTCAAATGCTTTTTCGTAATCAATCAATGCTATGTATAAGGGCTGGTTGCATTACGAGCAATCTTCGATCACCACGTTGATTGTATGGATATGATCGATAGTAGAGTACTGTTTCTGAAAATCTGTTTGATCATTTGCTTGATTGCAGTATCAGGTTGTCCTTATTCTATTTGCGATTACCTTAGTAAATACCTTATACTTAACAGACAGCAAGCTGATTGGTCTGTAATTTTTAAGATTCTTAGAGTCCCCTTTCTTATGATTGAGGATAATGTTTGCATTCTTCCATGGTTCCGGTACTGTCGATGACACCAGGCACTGCGTGTAAGGGTGGAAAGTTTTTGTAGCACGATATCCCCCCTGTCTTTTAACAAAGCTGTAGTTATCTGATCCTCTCCAGCTGATTTCCCCCTTTTCATAGTTTGTAATGCTTTCTTGACCTCGTCTTTTGTCACTGCTGGAACGTCTGACTATTTTTCTCTACCGTCAATCTCATTACGGTCCTGACTACTTTGGCTGCTGTAGAGATCTGTATAGAACTCCTCGGCTACTTGGACTATCTTGTCCATATTCGTGATGACGTTGCCCGCTTTGTCCCTTATCGAATATATCTGATTTTTGCGTATGCCCAAATTCTTCTTTACCACTTAAGGCTTTCCCCATTTTTTACAGCATGCTTAATTTTCTCCATGTTATACTTCCTTATATCGGCCACCTTGCGCTTATTGATTAGCTTTGATATCTTGGCCAATTCTATCAGGTCAGTTGGATTGAAAACTTTAATACTCTGGCGTTTCTAAATCAAATCTTTCGTCTCCTTAGACAGCTTACCGGTATCCTCTCTAACTATCCTGCCGCCTACTTCTACAGCGCACTCAGTAATGATATCTCTGAAATTACTGTTCATTCCTTCTAGAGCAATGTCGCCATCCTCGGTTAGAGCTGAATATCTATTCTGTAGCGAGATGCTGAACTCTTCTGCCCTCCCCCTCACCGCTGTATTTATAGGTAAAGCTTAATTGTACACGAGGCAGGATTTCCCAATCAGCTGCCATATTGCATCTTGGATACGCCCCCTCGTAGTTATACTCGAGCTCGGGCAACATTACATGGCCATACGGAACACTAGAACTTATTAAGTGCTGTGAACTGCAGCACCTAAAAGATGGCAAGCGCACAAACGTTTGCGTTTCTTACAGGAGCCGTAAAAACCTACCCAAAAAGCAGCAAGGAGTAAGCGTTCTTAGGGGGGGCAAAAGTCAATGTTGTTGTGGATGTAGGAAGAAAGAAAAGAAAATGCACAGGCCTGCTACTGGCTCTGTAGCTGTCCCACCTCCGCTAAAAAGGGCATATGAAGAGATTGGCGCGCAATTTCGTAGTACGGAAGACCTAAAAAGGGGAAACAAGAAGTGAATTATTGTTACATCAAGAATGTGACATCATGCAACCGGAAGTAGAGCCGAAAAAGAGCATAGCAAGGGATTGGCACTCAATTTGGAAGAATCAAACACTACAGTAGTTATTTAAGGCAGACAATTAGGATGGCATCAAGGGTCTGACATCACGCCGCAGGAAGTAGAGCCAAAAGAGGGCAGAGGAAGTGATTGGCGCGCAATTTGAAAGTACCGAAGTCTAAAATGGGTAAACAAGAAGTGGAATAATGTGACGTCAATAATGAGACATCACGCAATCGAAAGTAGTGCCGAAAATTGCATAGGAAAAGATTGGCGCGCAATTAGAAAGTGCCAAAGACTAAAATGAGTAAACAAGAAGGGAATGAAGCAAGTAGAAGCAACGAACAGTAGCATCCGTCTTTTGGACTACTCCAATGCAGGTAGAGCAGTGCTCTAATGTTTTTTTGGTTAAACGGTACAGCGCAAAAAAAGGTAATTATTAAAAAGAACAAATGAAGCTTTGTATATTTTTGATAATTAAAAATACATCTACAGGAATTTTCGCCTATAACTTGTAAAGCGTGAAGCAAATCATATATAGAGGCTTACAAAGTATACAGAAAGCGTGCAGTCAATATTATGCTACATCCGCACGATCCCCCTTTGATAAAAACGCTCAGTGCTCTTAAATTGATATTCACAACCACAATAGAAGGCACTAAAGATATCTTTGTCTGACAGGCATCCTAACGGCACTGCTCTATAGCACGTGCTGACTGCAGAAACACCATTACTAGTAAGTACACAAAACATTATAGGTCATGTCAGGATTTAAACTATTACACTATTCTAAAGCCGGAAATGCAGATTGCGGTGCTTAGGCTCTCTCTCGCTCTCCTTACAC
>JAJIZL010030674.1:0-12824 GCA_023969395.1 Amblyomma maculatum
TGCACGGGCCTGCTACTGGCTCTGTGACGGAGCCACCTCCGCTGCCTCATGTGGACAGAAGAGAGAAAGTAGAGAAGAAAGACAAGGAAGAGGGAGAGAAAGACGCGCGCCTCAACAACCGTCGTCCACCACCGAAGCAGTAGCGAGTGCAATGACGGCCTACAACAGATAAAAATTCGGCGGCCGGACAGCCCCCGCCGCAAGCGGCGTTGACCTACCGTCCCAGCCCCGTAGTACCAGGAACTGCCACCCTTCACCCACCGTGGTATGTGGCAGAAAAATAAATCGCAGAATGAGAGGCGTGTTAAAGGCGTTGAAGCATAATTTGTAAAGTTTAAGTTCGAGCTTCCTCATTTTTTTCTTTGAATTGTAGATTAAATATTTTGCGCGTAGGTCACAGCACACCTTTACATACCTTTCAGACCTGCCTTAGCTTTTTCTTTGGAAAAGAACAGAATAAAAACTTACTGCGAGGTTGGCGTCTTTTTTGCGGGTTACGGCGCTCGTCTACTGTTCCCAAGGATGCAGGATCGAATCCCAACCGCGGCGGCCGCTTTGCAGTGGAGGCGAAAAGCAAGATGCTCATGTGGTGTGCGATGTCAGTGCACTTCAAAGAACCGAAAGGGGCCGAAGTTTCCGGAGCCCTCCACTACGACGTCTTTCATAGCCCGAGTCACTTTGGAAAGTTACACCCCACAAACCAAACTAAACCAATGGACCAGCTTTCTGAAGAAAAAAACGGTACGACAGACGCGACTGTTCGGCATTAATTCTTTTTTCGCCGACACTGGTGTCTTACCCTAAAGTTTAAGTTACCTCCATAATTGCTGTAAATAAAAAATGGAGAGGGAGCATGGGGTGCAGTGTGTAGGTATATTGAAAAGCAGCGAGGAAAAGATATAGCGTTTCGCGCAGGCATCGTAAACAGCACCTTAATAAAAATGCGCACGCCGAGATTTTCGTTCTTCAGCAGGTTAAATTTGTAGTTTCGCCGTTTCGTTCCGCAGATATTGCAATAGAATATGTTACCTGATTGAGTGGCGCTTTGTTTTTACCTTGAGCGTTGCGAAGATTCAAAGAAAGAGGAATAAAATATTGGGGCAAAAAAGAGTGTTCGATTCTTTTCTAGATGAAAGAAACTAACCTCTGATTTAACCTCTAACTAAATGCTCTGAATACACCCGCTCAACTAGCCTTTTTCTTGCGTATTGATTGCCGAGTTCGTTTCTAATCGTCTTCTTCTGCAATGAACAATAATATTTTCTTCTATTTTTCTTTTCTATTTTCAAATGCGAACAAAAAATGAACGATTAACCCATAAGAAAAGTGCAGATGTAAATGATGCAGAGGCGAAAATGGGAAGATAGCAGTGCCAGAGGGGAAAGGAAATAAGGAGAATAGTTGTGGGCAGAAAACTATTGCAGTAAAGTTCGCTTCTTACTTCTGCAGTGGAGTCGAGCAGAAATGAGGTAGAGATTCCTAATGGGAATCGCAGGAGGTGGCTAGCGGAGAAGCAGCAGTGCGTTGTCCTTCATGACATCCCATTCGGTGTAGTCGTCGCTTTCCCTTTCCTCTATGCACGGAGAGAAGTAGCGGGGCGTGGAGAGAAAGGCAACAGCCTACGTCTCCAAATGGAAGTGCGTATCCAGCCTTTCCTCGCTCTGCGCCACTTGAGGAGTGCGGGAATCGGCAACAGCCCGATGAAGGGGAGGAGGGAGGGATGCACTCTCTCTTTTTCCTCCGTGGCGTCTTCCGCGTTGTGTCATCCCGTCCAGCGGACGAGTCTGGACGCAGCAGTGTTGTTGTATCGAAGGAGGCGCCATCTCAATGCCTGTTGTCATTCACTGCTGACGCTTCTCCGGCATTTGCTGCCACCTTCTGCTGCCACTTCTTCAATCAGTGGCCCGCCTCGTAACCTCGCCGAAGTTATGGTGTGTCTCTGGACAGATGTTTGCCGGTCTCTTGCTCCTCTATCGTTAGAATTCCTTCGCACATGTGATTCTGAATTGTTGAATGCAGTTCCCGGGAGAGATTTCCTTCCTTTCAAGGCAGGAAAGCTTCCTCAAGTTATCAGGGTGCGGCACCATTGCGGCAAGGATGATTTTTTTTTTAATTTAACACAGTAGACAATAACCTTGGCTCGGCAGCAACATGGCACACGAATCGGTCAAAACCACCGCCGTTAAGGTAGGTGAAAACAAATACTGCAACGACACTTTGGTCGAAGCAGCGTGCTCCGGCTGGCAAAAAAGGAAGAAGGGTCCGGGATAACAAGAAACAAAAATTGCCCGAACCTGCATGATGTAAATGTATGCATCATCGTTGAAAGTTAAAAAAAAAAGCGGGATGAAGTGCACTCTGACGCACAATTATTCCTCCGCTTGTTCTGCTGATTTTCTCCAGCGCCGGCTCGTGCTTCTATGGCCGAATTGTAATCAAGCTTTTATTACAGGCGCAGTTGGTATATTTTCATGCAGCGTAAACAAACAGAATATGCAAAGAACGAACTCAGACGAACGCTGGTGCACTTCCCATTGGTATACTAAATCTGGGACAAAGCTTTATTACGCCAGGTAGAGCCGGTCTTCTCGTGGGCTTCAATTTGACCTTTATTTCACCATCGAAGAGCAGTAGGACGCGATGTAGATATCCGCAGAAACATGGAACCCAATCTCAGGGTAGGGTAGGTATTGACCTTGAAGGAGCCACAAGGAGCCAACCAAAAAACTGATTTGAATATTACACGGAAGTCGCGGACGTCCATCTTCATTTTGAATTGTTTATTATAGGTATACTGACGGCACACACCTGGCATCCTTGACCTCTCTTCGCGGATATTTCTGCGCTAAAAATCAAAGACCAGGATGTGTCAACGCTCAAAATGAGCCCGGTTAAGTTAATTATGTATTTGATTACCACCGTGGCAAGGTGTGGTGCTGATATATATAATGCATATTTTATTTTTTAGGCAACACCTGCCCTCTTCATTGGCACTTTACCACAATATGAGTGCACAAGGTTCATGTAATTTACTTTCATTGCAATCGCCTCTACTGATTTAGTTGTTAATTTGGTATTCTTTTCTTAATTCTAACAGTTATTTTATCTACCTGGGGCAAATTATTGTAAAAGGCCTATTTATGTCACTCTAAAGCCCTCTACGCCAGAGTAAGCAATGTAAGCATCTTTGTCTGCGCTATGTTTATGTCATCGAGCTTAGAAATGACTAATAATTTAGTACAGAGCTTAAAAAAGGTGCTGACTAGGCGAAATAGTGAAAAAAAAAAACATGATCTATTGAGGGCTTCATTACAAATTTTGATAGGTACTGCGACGATTGATAAAATACCAAAATTCTTGTATTTCTTTTTTTGTGACAATGTAATCAAACAACTGATTTCTTTTGTGACATAATAATAAAGAAATAACCTTATGGAAACACCTTCGACGATAATATCAGCGAGAAAAGCTAAGTACAGAAAAACTGACTAACAAGCACGATATGATTAGAGTACCCCTACTGGGCCTTCTAACACATACACCGGCAGGCGTGTTTGTTGAACATAAAGCTAATAAGCTACCTGTGACTCGAATTACTTTTTATTGCGCGGCTCAAAGGAAGACTGCAGTTTGGTCGATTAAACTAAAGTTGCGGAATTATTGTATTCGTTCTCAGAAGCTGCAGTTGCGATTGTTCGATGAGAAATACGGTATCTAAATATTCACTGACGGTTGCGCTTCTGTATGTTACAGTGTCCCAAAATGGGTACGAAAGTAAGGAGATGCAGTATATTACTTGTAAGACAGAATGTTGCAAAATAATAAGGAAGGCAAAAGACACAATAGTCACGAACCCAGCCTGAGCCCGCGGTTGGCACAGCCGACGTAAACAGTTTTTCAATGCATTCACGAATTGTTCTTGTTTTTCTATTTACAGTAACCATCAATGACTGTTGCAACAGTCGGCGAGAAGGCGTTTGTGGTTCCATAAAGAAGCGGCGAAGAAGCCAGCAAAAATCCCTGAAAGTTCTGACAGCTCACACATAATCGTTTCCGTATTAATTTGCATTGCAGTCCAGTCCGCTGAAATGCAGTCACGAATTATGGCGATACATCTTAACTTTGTTTGCTCTCTTTAGGTCACATGTTCACTTACCTACGTCAAAAGCTTGGGTCGACAATGTACAGTTACTGATATTCTCGTAGGTGGGCAATTATAGTGCTGAGACAAAAGACTTAGCGGCATGGAAAAGGATGCTCAAACCTAGTAATAATATTACCAATTTTCTAGTGAGAAAAACGTGGCTGATCCCTGGTAATAGCAGGTTCAGATATATTTTATTTTGGGCTACCCTGTCGAAAAAAAAAAGCTACAGAACCGTGCCGAAAATACGACAAAATATTCTGTAGTTCTGTCATAAACGTCAAATTTTTCTGTAGTGCTGTAGTACGTTTTTGTTCTGTAGTTTTTCTGTAGTATATTTCTGTTGTCTGTAGTTCTGTAGCACATTTCTGTTGTAACGACAGAAATTTGTGATGTTGCTACAGAGCATTATGTTGTTACAACAGGTTTTCCGTCAAAAACCGCACAGAATTTCTGTCGTAACAACAGAAACTTTTCTGTTGTTTTTTACGACAGGGTAGATAAATTGGCTGACCTCAACTGTGCTCTTCAATATGCGAAAAAACAGGAGCCGTCGCTCTCTGCTGCACTGGCACACTTACGTCTGCTGCTGTAGTGCTCAGGGTAAGAAAAGAAACGCTCCCCTTCGGCAAAGACTCAAAAGTGTTCTTTTTTCCTCGACTTATCTAAGTAGCACCACATTAGGCAGAGGGCACTGTAATCCCCATTTTGTTGTCATTAATACGCTCTTGGGATTTCGAAAGCTGCGTTGTGCAGCAACCCATTGGACATTACGATCAGTTCGCTGCCTCACCCACATTTCTGTCATATCAGCCCATGTATAATATGTACCGTCCAATTTTGGCTTCTCAAAATTATCTCGTCTACTTTGTATAGTTCCCTGTGCGTTTCACCTAAAAAAGAACATGATGTCGGAGCAAGAAATGCAACATATAAACCTGCTTATCTGGCATCGCCGCACCCGACTGCATATTTTCAATATCGACAAGTACCTGTGAACACTGCTGTCGGTGGGAACAGAATATTGTGAGATGTGTAAGGTTTTCATGCGAAGTTCAGGAGGGTAGGCGATGCCTGAGTACCGCGTCGGTAGGACCAGCTCACAAATGTCAACCGAGCTTGTAGCTCCACTTCGTCTACTTTTTCGATGTGTCGAGTGAGCTGTTGTGGATCAGATTCATTACAGATTTTATGGATTAATTTGGTTAACAAAGTAATAGAGCGCACTAAGCTAGTAACGTTTATGCAAATTAGTTCAGCGTAATAAGCAAACGCAGAAGGGTAGCATTTATGCTAATTTCGCGGAGCAAAGGCTGAACGCCCGCTGTGGAAGGTGCGGTTTTGCAGCCGGCCAGACAGAGCAGTCACAAGACCTGTAAAGCATCTTTTATTTACATGGCCAATAAAGGAGATGTTGATGTCGCGTAGAGACTTCGTCTACTCATTTTCACCAATACATATCAACCACATGGTCTGACGATATACAGTTCAACATGGCATAACATATACACTACAACATGACATTACAATAACACAAACAGTGCACAACATATAAAACAAAGTACAAGTGTCAGGCGAAGTAACACTGAAGAGTGATATAAACGAAGTAAATGTGTAAATTTGGGCAGAGCAGTGCATAATACAATTTATATCGAGATAAGAACAAACTAGATCAGAAAAACAAAAATAAGCTTATTTGCGGTATACACAGCAAAGTTAATAGCAAAGGAAAATTAGGAGACCTAACATGACTAGGACAGATCTACTAAATTAATAGCTCCCAAGGATGCCATTCAAGACTGATTTCATGCCACTCGGAGAAAGCTCGAGTGGCTGCTCTAGAGTCGCTGTATAGAGTTGTGAAGATCGAGTCTTATAGAGCTAGTGCTATTGCTGCTTGTTCAGCTACCTCTGGCTTCTTGGTGTAAAGTGTGAGTGAGTTGCGCGTACGCCCGTGTCCGTTCACTACTGCTACCGAGTAGGCATGCTTTCCCGGTATGTACGCTGCATCCACGAAGGCTGTCTGGTCTGGAAACAGTGCCGCGTCCGCAGCGAGGGCTTTGGCGCGGGCGAGCCTTCTTCCTTGATTGTGGATCGGGTGTACGCTTCCTGGAAAGGGGGACACTTTGATTGCTTCTCGCACGACTTCAGGTAGCTGCAGGACGTTGACCCTTTCTGCTATGGTGTTCAGGCCGATCTTGACGAGAATCTCTCTGCCCACTTTGGTGCTTGATAGGCGTGCAATCTGTGCCGTGTGCTGTGCCTCGATGATTTCGGCAAGGGTATTGTGCACTCCGGTGCTTATGTTATTTCAATCTGACTTTTGTTTTATTGAAGTGGAGTAGCATTAACATACAGGCCCACTTCTATTTTTTAAACGTTCGGTTTCATTTTCACTCTCGTCCATGAGTGTGGCCGGTAACAACGGTGTTATTACTGCGAGGCTACTGTGCCAGCAAAAAGGTTAAGCAACGATTCTTCCCTTTATCTTGAATGTTCTATGAATGTAGATGTGTGTGTGTGTGTGTGGGGGGGGGAGAGGAGGGCGGTACTGATTCTCCTATGGTTCGGCGCTACATACAAGGATGATTCGGGAACTCGGAAAGAAGCAGAACCGTGTTCTGGCCTTCATCGCTCATAAGAGCCAAGTATAACCGAGCCCATGCACCCTGCCCTATTTAGAGGCAAGCCGGGGAACTTTTGCTTTCTCTTCCAGAAGGCATTCTTCACCTTGTGTTGTCGACAGGACTCCCTGAGGTTATATAGAAGATTGATAATGTGCCTCATAGTCAATACTGTCTTATTAACTTACCTACCTTTCACAAGCTATACATTACAGGGTAGGCTTTATTCGACGACTTACGATCATGGAGCCCTTGTCATCGACTATATGCAAAGTATGTCACGAGGATTACCATTCGCTTTAGATTGCTGAACAAGGATGAGTTAGTATAGACTGGAGAAAACAGGCAAGCCTTCACTCTGTAGAAGGATAAATATTTGGGCGAATTGGTATGGTGTCATCTTGAACGTATCCGTCAAAAAACAACAACAACAACAACAAGGACGTGAAAAGGGACGTGTTGTCCCCTTTCACGTTCTTATTCTTTCGCGCTGATACTTTCAAGATGACCTTGCTGTACTTTGAGACCGGAAGAATTTGCTGTTAAGGACACCCTCCAGTTCTAAATTCTTTCAGCTGCCATCCATTTGTTCCTGTTTTTGCAATACCCTAATCCTTCCGGCGGAAACAAGAAGAAACATGGTGGTTTCAGCTGAAATGAAGATATCAAGGATAAGATCTGAGAGAGTGGGTTTATATTGGAGCCTAAGCTCGACCATATTCGTTGGAACTCTGCAAATAAATTTCTTTCTCTCCAAAAGAAATGGCTCCCTTCTCTGTAGCGGTGGTATGCCATGCTGATCAGCTGAAACCTGAAGATTCAAGTATGGATCAATGAACGGGTAAATGAAGTCACCGCCTATTTTGGCCTATGCTGCCATCATGTACAGTACGGTCCGCTGTTAAAGGGAGCATGACACTGCGTGGACGCAGCGCTTTGCAAAGCTCTCCCATGATAGCCGGTGACAAACAATGGCACGAGGTGCAGGCACAGTAAGCACTGCTGACTGCTCTTTTGTAGCATTCATACAGTGTGGTCCGTTCTGGCCAGTTGTCGGTGGCAACGCTTTTCGAAGCGTGTAGGCCATGCGATCGCACGTTCCTTTAAATGGGAACCATACTGTACTTCTCTCGTTCACCCTGCTCTGAACGAGGAACCGAAATGCCTTACGATACAATCCTCTCATCGCGTAAAGCTGAAGGTCATGTCGTTCCGCACCGGTGACCTTGAAATAAGTGCCTAATAATGTGACTAGCTCACTCAGGAGGTATGCCTAACCCCGTGACTCGCCGCTACCTCACCACAGCACGCTCCCTTCGCATAGGGTTTGCGCCTGCCCGCGCGAGTCGCGATTCACCTGATAAAAACACGGCCGCTGGTCGGTGCTTCGCAGAGTTATGGAATAACTGGTTGCAGGTATAATTGTCGTTCTGCTGCAGAACGAAGACGCCAGGCCGAATCTGACCACCCTGCGGATATTGTGCGCCGTTTATTATTTAGATGTGTTAAAAATCGCGGAATAAAAAGGCGGTATGACCTTTCACCCTTTTATTTCTCCAAAAACTAACTTAAAGAAAAACGGCCTCGAAAAGGTAGCGCAGTGGTTAGAATGGCTGTAGCATAAAGGAAAAGAAAATGCACGGGCCTGCTACTGGCTCTGTAGCTGAGCCACCTCCGCTGCCTCATGCGGACAGAAGAGAGAAAGTGTAGAAGAAAGAAAAGGAAGAGGGAGAGGAAGACGCGCGCCGCAACAGCCCACCTAAGCGGTGGCCGCTGCCATAACGGCCTACAACAAATAAATATTCGATGGCAGGCTAACCCCCTCCGCATGCTGCGTTGACTTACCAGTCCCAGCCTCGTAAGGCCAGGAACAGCCACCCTTCCGTCTATGTCAGCGCACCTTAAAGATCCCCAAGTGGGCGAAATGACTGTAGCCCTCCACTAAGAGACCTCTTTCTCTCTCTCTTTCCACTTTCACTTCCATCTTCCTCAGTTCCCTCTCTGCGTGGGTCAGCTGTCCTACCACAGAAAGCGGGATGACACTGCATTATTTTCTTTCCTCTAAAACAAATATAATATAAAAAATAACTATTCGAAATTTCGAGAGATGCAAAGTGCTAGGCAGGGGTTATCGCGTCCGCTCTCACGGCGAAGCTTCAGTGTCCTTATATAATTCAAGCCTTGCTAAACCAGGCACAACCATGCATATTGCAGCTTTCCCTCGTATCTCTAAGTCCACGCCAGCTTAAACCCCAACCTTTTTCATGCCTCTGCGTTTGAGCTTTTCTTGGCTTTATAAACGGTAGCACTCTTTCTGTTCTGTGCCTCTGCAGCATTATCAGATCTTAGACTGTTTTCAGATATGACTATGCTGAGGTAAATAGTCAGAATAATTGCCAAATGAGAGAATAAAAAGAAAGTAAAGATAAAGTGCCGTGTAGCGCGCTATCTACAGTGTCTAGCGGCACAGCTGAAAAACTTTATGCAAATCGTGGAATGTACTGTTTCCTATGACGCTTCCTATGCAGTCATTGAGAACACAACGTTCAGGAATTAGAGAGTGACGGAAAAGAAGTTAACCATGTCACAAATATTTCAAAACACTACCGTACAGATTTCTACGGAAGATTTGTGGTTCATATCGCATAAAAAGGGAAACTTACGGTTCTTGTACCGGAGAGTGTAAGACAGATGTGTCTTGCACTTTTATAAATGCGAACGTGTTTATTGCTTTTATTCTTCTCTACAAGATCTCAAACCGGCGTGCGTAGGTGCAGAACGTCTTTTGGAAACGGAAGGATTGTCCCGAGTTGTTGTGGTAGCCCGAAGGTATTACTGCAATGAAAACAGAGCTCCAATAGGAAACCGGGGAAAAGAAAAGAGAACAGGAACGAGAAGGATTTTCCGACTGCCGCCAAAGACGAAGCGCCTTCCTTAATGAAAGACTAATGAGGCGAGAAAGATGTTAATCATTCTGCCTTTTGACTGTCCTGCCAAATTCGAGGAAGCTGACACGACCAGCGACAACAAGGATTCCGGCTTCCTGTCTGTCCAGCTGCACCCAAGCAATGAGGGCCGTACCCGAACAAGATTCTCGTAATTAATGACCTCTTCTTCGTATGTTGCTTTTTTATTTTTTCACTTACTCTTGCGGTTGCGTTCTCATGGAGGCAAAAGGGAGAGACGTCCGTGTGCTGTATGATGTCTGCATACCTTGAAGATCCCCAGGTGGTCGAAACTACTCTGTAGCCCTGACTACCCGATACCTCTTTCTCTCCACTTTCACTTCCACCTTCGTCCATTTCCTTGCTGCGCGGGTCGGGTGTCCTACCACAGAAAATAGTATGACACTGTATTATTTCATTTCGTCTGAAACAAACATATTAAAAAAGAACTATTCAAGAAATCGAGAGATGGAAAGTGCTAGACTGGGGTTATTGCGTCTGCTCCTAAGGCGAAGTTTGAGTGACCCCATTATTCAAACCGCCTAACGTAACCTTGCTAACCCATGCACAATCATGCATAATGCATCTTTCGCCCGTGTCCCTAGGCCCACGCCATGCTTGAAAGCTAATATTTTTCCATGCGTCTGCGTTTGAACTTTTCTTGGCAGCATTGTCACTGCTTAGGATTTTTTTTTTCAGATATAACTATGCTGGGGTAAATATTCAGAGCAAGTAATTGCCAAATGGTAGAGGATAAAAAGAAAGTAAATATAAAGTACCGTGTAGCACGCTGTGTACAGTGTCTGGCGGCAGGGCTGAAAGACTTTATGCAAATCGTGGAATCTACTCAGTTTCCTATGACGCTTCCTACCCAGTCATGGGAAACACAACGTTCAAGAATCAGAGAGTGACGAAAAAGATGCGAGTCATGCCATAAATATTTTAAAACAGTGCGCGTAATCATAATCATTCCACGGTACCGATTGTTAAAGAAGACTTGAGGTTCATATCGCAAATAAGAGGAAACTGACTGTTCTTGTGGCTCACAGTGCTAGACCAATGAGTCTTGCACAATTTTATGAATGTGAATGTATTTTGTGTTTTTATTCTTATCTGCATGATCTCAAACTGGCGTGCAAACGTGCAGACCGTCTTCAGGAAACAGAAATATTGTCGCGAGTTGTTGTGATAACTCGACCTTATAACTTCGATAAAAACAGAGCTTCTAGGAAACCAGGGAAAACATAAAAAAAAGGAACGAGAAAAAGTTTCCGGCTGTCGCGAAAGACGCGCAGCGCCTTTCTTAATGAACGACTAATGAGGCAAGAAAGATGTTAATCATTCCGCCCTTTAACTATCCTGCCAAATTCGAGGAAGCCGAGAAGACGCGACCAGCGACTACAAAGATTCCGGTTTCCTGTCTGCCCAGATTCGCGTAATTAATGACCCCTTCTCCAGGGGTTGCTATTTCTGCTTTTATTTACTTATTCTTTTTGCGTTCCAACAATACGTAGTCGAGTTGTTTGTGTGCTGGTATTAATGAAGTGCTCAGAGGAACACTTCTAGGAACGTTAATTAATCAGCACTCAAGTTAGCGTATATAGTTAATGTCGACATTCTCTCATACAAATGGCGTGGCTCTGTTCCAGTGTACACGACTGTGCTGTTAAGTAAACAGATTTGCTCTGCCCGGAAGGTCGAAACATTTCCTGAATTTATGATATCCAATGAACGAGTTGAATATTTCCGGAAGCTTTCAGTCTCAGCTCTGATTTCCGGTCTCGTATACGTCTGATTACGATTTGCCTACCCGGCGGCTTTGTTTTAATGCACTGAACATACGAGTCTGGCAAACAAGTAAAAAAGTTCAGTCGATGCGTGAGCAGTGACTACAGTGAGTGGTGAAGTGTAGAAGTTGGTCCCGGAAAATAATATGAAGGCGGCAAATAAACAAACAAAAAAATCTGTCATAGCTCTGGGCGCGGAAATAGGTGTATATTCACGCAGTATAAGCAAAATCGCGCGTATATTGATGCAGCTTCGACGAACAATGGGGAGGTTTCATATATTTTATTGTACCTCAACACAGAGGGCCAGCGTATAAGTACGATGGCCGGTGTGCAATAAACGGCATAATGCCTAACTGAAAAACATTTTTTTTTGTTAGTTGAAGTGCCTTTTTCATGACAATTTTTTTTTTATTCACATGCACAGTCGTCTCGTTCCAGAATATTGTTACGAGCGCAAAATATTTTAAAAGGTTCACACTAGGCTTCTACATTCAGTTTCTGATAACGTTCAGCCGCCTCAAGTTCGTGCTCTCCACTAAACTTAGTCGTCTTCGTTCCGTGACATTTTTCTCCTATGCAGCCGTAGCCCACTGGGCAAGTTATGTTGTACCTTTAGAGGGAAAATGTCGCACGTCACACGAGTGACGTGTGACAATTCAGTTTTCACGGACCGGCGACCACTTTCGGTCACGCGTGCAATTTCATAAGGGATATCCCTAATTCTAGCCTCCACCAAGTAAGGGTAATTGTGGTGGGCCAATAGCTTTGATGCAGCCTCCGGCGCCTGTCTGAGCGCCAAGCCACACCATATCGCCTTGAGCGTAAATAACACTTCAGAGGTGGACATAGCAGCGTTTCTCGGAGCGCTCTAGTGAAGCAATGGATCGCGTGCAGGCAATCCGACAAGTTCTTCAGCCAAAGACGGCATCTCAGTGATACACGCGTTTTCACTGGCGGAATGTTGGAGGACGGTGTCCAATATGTAACGTGGCGGGTGAGGGTACAATATTTAGAATGGACGTTTAATAACAGCATGGAGAACTCTAACACCATCGCCGATGTCGCACGGCAATGCCGAATACTTGAGTATTTGAAGATGCAGCAAGCGACACCAGTCTTCTGTCTGTTGGACACAGTCGCAAAGGTCGCTGCAATGAACCCGGCTTCCGCAAGTGATCTGGCCACCACTACCGGCCAGATAGATTGAGAGGAATCATCCCACCATCATGCACCCCTTGTGACTACACGTTCACTCCACTGCAGTAGTCCGCTGTCTTTTTCAATAATAATAATAATAATAATAATAATAATAATAATAATA
>JAJIZL010030678.1:0-15328 GCA_023969395.1 Amblyomma maculatum
TTTGGGGCTGTGGTTGCAAAGCAATTTGAGAGTGGATTATACAATCAAAACACTCAAAACCACAGTCAACCAAATTTCCAGAATGATTAGAAGGGTGACCTGCCACCGGAAAGGTATGTGGGAGGAGGACACCCTACGCCTTGTACAGGCCCTAGTCGTTAGCAGAATTACCTACGGGCTCCCATATCACGAAATTAGATTCACTGATAAAAGGGCCATTGACACTATCATAAGAGGAGCCTATAAAACGGCCCTAAACCTCCCGCCAACAACATCAACGGAACGTCTTTGGGCGCTCGGAGTGCACAACAACTACGAGGAGCTCAAGGAGGCGGTTCTAGAGAGTCAGAAACAACGCCTAACAACAACGCAGGCGGGTAGGGAAATCCTGTCAAAACTAGGGCTATGGCAGGCACTAAGAACTTCTGAGATCAAATCACAAATTCCGACATCCACAAGAAACAACATCTATGTGAACCCGATACCCAGGCACATGCACCATGAGTTACAGAAGGGTCGAAGGAAAGCCAGAGTCAAATCATTGGAAAAACAATTGTCTAAAGACGCGGCAGTTGTCTACGTGGACATAGGGGCTTACGGCGAACCTGGCAAGTTCACAATAGCTGCAGTTGACCACAAGAAGAGGCCAATTATTCAGGCTTCGATCTATGCTAAGGATCCTGCGGAAGCGGAATCACTGGCAATAGCCATCACCATAAAAACACAAGACAACCAAAATAAGTCATCACACGTAGTGATGGACTCCCAACCAGCCTGCAGGGACTACCTGGCCGGAAAACCTCACAAAAGAGCGTGTGCAATATTACGTTCCATCTCCCAGACGCACACAATTACATGGGCACCTGGACACGAAGGCCTAGAAGGAAATGAGGTAGCGAATGATCTAGCCCGAGCTCTTACAAACCGGGCGGATCCCCATCCCTACCTCACCCCTCTCCTAGGACCCTACGGCGACAGGCTGGAACACCTACGGTTAGAAAGAAGAATTTTCTCACCACCACACAAACACCTTCCTTCCTCGGACGCTATAGACTGGAGAAAAATACAAACAAACACATTCCCTAATCTTCATATTTTAAATAAGATAAGCCCAACAAAATACACGAGTTACTGTCCTTGGTGCGGTGCAAGCCCCACACTCTTTCACATCTCTTGGGAATGCGAGGACAAACCTGACCCAACGTTAATAGTGCCATGCCCGACACACGAGCAGTGGGAGGCGGCCCTGACCAGCGACAACCTGGACCAGCAAGCCTGGATTATCCAGCTAGTCCGCAAGTCAGCTGCTGCCAGCGGAGCCCTGGACTAGGGGCACCGACCACCCAGCTCCTGCGAATATTTACTGATTATATGCTCATTAAAAGTTTTCTTTCTCTCTCACCAGAACTGATTCCTAATTTATAATTTATATATAATACAGCCTAAGTTCGGATCAAGTAATCATTTCTTGTGTCTGAACTAAATCCCGACCAATCCGCTACTGTGGGTACGTGCTTGAGGAGACAAGAAGACAGATTCGAACGTTAGTGCTAATTTACACTTAGTGCAATTTTTTTTCTTTTTATTTATTTCTATGATCTTGAATCGCAGTTCTTTTTTTTGTTTAGCTGGTAATTGATTGTTTACAGTAATCCCCTACATGCAGTACATTTAGCTCTCCAATGGCCAATCCCCCCTCGTGGGTATATGTGCCATTTATAAAGGAAGAAGAAAAAAAAGAAGACAAATTCGTCAGCGGCGGTGTATGTTGGTGTTGCTGTGTATCCGCCTCGTCTGATGAGCGCCATGGCTACGAAGAAGCTGGGGAACCAGCGCATTCAAGCTTTTGTACGGTGGCGGCCCCCGAACACACTGGAGAAGAGCGGCTGCACAACTGCGGTCTAGGTGGTCGCGGAAAAGAAAGAGATCCTCGTAAATGACCGTGTCATTACGGAGCGTTCTCTCCGCAAGTCATTCACTTTTGACAAGGTGTTTGGACTCAAAGCAAACCAGATCGACGTGTACCGGCCGGTCATAGGCCCACCATAGCCCAGATCATGATGGCTACAGCTGCACTGTGTTAGCGTATGGCCAAATGCGCACCGGCTACACCGTCGCCGAGGAGGATGAACAATCAAACGTGCATCTGTGGTAGGCTAATGGCCAGCTGGCCGAGACCATTCCCGCCCCTCTGCATCAGCTCTTCGAAAAGCTCCAATCAGAAGACATCGAGGCCACTATCGAGGTTTCCTTCCTCGAGGTGTACAGCGAGGAGGTTTTTGATCTGCTGAGTGCACACGAGGACACGCCGATGCTCAAGATTTACGAGGACTCTACTAGAAAGGGATCCATGATAATACAAGGCCTTGAAGAGATCACTGTGCGCAACCGTCAAGAGGTCTTCACTCTTGAGAAGGCTGCAGCTAAGTGCCAAGCTGCGGCCACACTGCTCAACGCAACCTCGTCACGCAGTCACGCCCTCTTTGCAGTCACTGTCCGCATCCATGAAATGACTGATGATGGCGATGAGCTGGTGAAAACTGGACACTTCGACCTGGTTGACCTTGTGGGCATCGAAAACATAGGCTGCTTTGGCGCTATTGGCCGAGGAGCCCGTGAAGCAGGCAACGGCGACCAATCTCTTCTTACTTTGGGCCGTGTCATAACTGCTTTGGTGGACAATGCAGCATGTGTGCCTTACAGGAAAACCAAAGTGACGCAGCTGCTGTAGGGCTCCTTGGGCAGCCGCACCATGACTTCCATCGCTGCGACCATCTCACCCGACATGTCGAACCTTGAGGAGACCTCGAGCACCTTTACTACGCCCTCCGGGCCAAGAGCATACCCAGGCCAGAGGTAAACCAAAAGATCACCAAAAAGGCTCTTATTATGTGGTACAGAGAGGATGCGAAGTGACCTCGCAGCAACCATGCAGTGACAAGAATAGGATCTTTGTAGACCAGGAGAACTATACAGGAACATGGAATGCTGATCGAGCGGCCAGTCACAGGAGATTCTGGAGAAGGAAGCCCGGACTTAGTCTACGACAGAAAAGCTGTAAGCAGTTATTCGGCTGTGCTATTTAAGAAAAAAGCAGGCAGTTTCAGAACTTACTGAACGCCTACTAGAAACTGCTGCCACACTCCGGAACACGAAGATGAGCTTGGATGCAACTGAGCAGGTGCTGTCTACGGCATGTCATATTGTGAGAGACAGCAGGCTGCCCTTGTTCGCGTCCGGAAGCTGCATTCACTGCATCTGCTGAGGAGCTTGTGAGTTGCTAAGACTACAATGGGCGAAATTGACCTGCCCTATCATAAACTTCAGCAAACATCTGTCATCGATCAGACCAACAAGGAAGACGGTCTGGATTCGTGGAGAGCTCAGAGGACTGCTTCAGCCAGGTTGAAACTAACTTACTAATCAGTAATTATTGCACTGTATAATGGTTTTGATCGAATCCAAGTACGTGTGTTGGTGCTGCCTATCTTTTTTCTTGTAATGTATTTAATATATGATGTACCAACCCTGCTCTGTACCGCCCGACCCGGGCCCAGAGGGTACTTGAAATAAATAAACTGCACTGAACAGGTCGCCACTCGGCGTCATTCCTTAGAGTCATTGGATGATCATTTGCCACCCTCTGCAGCCGATTCCAGGAACTGCTGTTGTGGAATACACTTCTAAAGCCAATGGACCTGCTGATGAAGCTGATGTAGCCAACATGCCCACCCACCTCTGCAGTCCACAGTTCAGGCTCCGCAGCCTGGACTGTGGACAAAACCGTGCTACATGTTTGTTGTAGTAGGCAATAGCCAGTTGCAGTGGCTAGTCTTGGATAGCCTGGGGGCGCTGCTGTGTGCTCGCAGAAGCTAGCAGGAGCTTCGGCGCGGCTCGTGCTGTGCAGTTATGCTTACGCCGGGTTCGAATAAAGACTGTATTTGTTAGCAGCTCTCGGGCTTAGTTGGCTGCAGCTCAACAAGGTGTCAGAAGCAACGCGACTCCCACAGTGAGCCATCCCGGTGCCCCTTCCTGTCGCACGGCCACCCCTTCGACGTCGGCAAACATCAAAGCAGCGTCTACAGCCTGGGCTACACGGCCGGCGCATGGAAACCTTCTTCATTCAGCCGCCCGAGGCCTTCTGCTTCACGACTCCTGTCGAGTGGCCGAAATGGAGGAAGCCGTTCGAGCGTTTTTACACGGCTTCTGGTGTCTGCGGCAAGTCAGCGCCACACCAGGTAGACACGCTCCTTTACTTGATGGGCGACCAAGCCGAGGACGTTTTCGGAATATTCAAACTCTCCGAAGAGAACGCCAAGAATGTAATGGTTGTCCTGAAGCAGTTCGACAAGTACTTCATTCCGCGGCGAAACGTGATCTTTGAACGGGCACGCTTCAACACGAGGGTCCAGCATGACGGCGAATCCGTGGAAGAATTCTTGACTGCGCTTTACACGCTTTCCAACCATTGCGAGTATGGCACCCTTCGAGAGGAACTGGTTCGAGACAGGCTGGTCGCCGAAATTCAGGATAATAAATTGTCTGCGACACTGCAACTTGACGCTGATCTATACCCTTCAAAAGGCGCTCGAGTCAATCAGGCAGGTCGAAAGCATACGTCAACAGCAAGCGGAGCTTCATCCAGAAACGTTGACCGCCAATAAAGTTGCAACAGGCAGGCAGCAAGTCAAGCATCCTACAAACGCTACTCATGTCAACGATGGCCGATCGCAGTCTGAACCAAGGACATATCTACGTGCACCTGACGACGTTCCGACAACGTGTCGTAGGTGTGGAAAAGACCGACACCCGCGTTCACTATGCCCAGCGAGGTCTCATGTGTGCAAGTGCTGCCACAAGAAGGGTCATTACGCATCTGTCGGCATGTCACGTAGGGTTGGCATCGTTGAAGCATCAAGACCCGACAGCGAACAGGCATTTCTTGGTACGGTCTCGTCCTTCGATACATCGACATGGGAGACGACTGTCCTCGTACAAGGCCAACCTGTCAAATTCAAGATCGACACAGGTGCCAAAGAGTCTGTCCTCCTTCCCGCGACACTGAGCATGATTCGACATCAGCTTCCGTTGTCGTGTGCTCCGCGTCAGCTTTACGGTCCTGATGGGAGACTTCTCGCAGCCAAAGGCGTAGCACGTCTTCTACTCTCCTACCGTTGACGTAAAACGCTGGTGGACGTCTGCGCCCTGGAAGATGTCCACACTCCCCTACTCCGCAAGCACGCATTCAAAGACTTGCAGATGCTAACGTTCGTCAGCACCATCTTAAAGAAGGTGAGCTAAAGAGACGAATTTCCTTCTTTGCTTCAAGGACTCGGCAAGCTACAGAGATAGCACCGCATTTGCTTGCGCGAAGGAGCGAAGGCATTTGCTTTGAGCTCCCCTCGGCGCATGCCAGTTCCGCTCTACGAGAAAACAAGGCTTGAACTGCAGCGAATGAAATAAAAATGGCGTCATTTCACCTGTGGATGAACCGACTGAATGGTGTGCACCTATGGTGGTGGTCCAAAAACCAACCGGTGATGCTAGAATCTGTGTAGACTTCAGTGCACTCAACCGTCACGTCCTAAGAGAGTGGCATCCAATCCCGTCCGTCGAGCATACACTCGGGCTACTTCACGGAGCAAAGGTTTGATCAAAGCTCGATGCCAATTCAGGGTTCTGGCAGATACCGCTCAGTGAAGACAGCAAGAAGTTTACTACCTTCATCAAGCCATTTGGGAGGTTTTCCTTGAACAGGCTACCGTTTGGCATCGCGTCCGCTCCCGAGCACTTCCAGAAACCGATGTCAAATATATTGGAAGGAGTCAACAGAGTGGTATGCATATGGACGACATTCTTATCTGGGGCTCAGATGAAACACAGCATGACGAAACACTTCGCACCGTTTTCCAACGACTAAAAGAGGCAGGTGTCACGTTAAACAAGAACAAGTTCCTGTTTAACCTCGACCAGCTCACCATCCTAGGTCACAAACTTGGCCAGCACGGAATCAGACCCGACGAGAAAAAGGCTGAAGCCATATTAAAAATGAACAGTCCAACTAAAGAAGCGAGTTGCAAAGGATGCAGGGAATTCCTATATATCTTGTCCGATTTTTTCCACACCTTGCGAACTTGCTCCAGCCGCTTACTTGCTTGCTGTCAAAAAAGCAAGACTTTGTTTGGGACCTGCCTCAACAGCAAGCGTTCAACAAATGGAAACAATTACTTTCATCTCGCCCAGTGCTAAGGGTGTACGATCCTGCTTATGAGACAGTGGTTAGGGCAAATGCTTCTTCATTTGTACTGGGAGCAGTGATTCCACAGAAACAGACCAGTGGCAAGTTTTCAGTCAGCGCCTATGCCTCCTGGCGTCTATCTGACAGTGAGAAACGATATACTGAAATAGAGAAAGAGGCTCTTGCCTTGGTTTGGGCTTGCGGAAAGTTCAACGACTACGTGGTCGGCTGGCAGTCATACGCAAAACAGACCAGAAACCGTTAGTACCTATCTTTATGCAAAAAAGCCTTGATGACCTTACATTGCGGCTGCAAAGACTTAAGATGCGAATGATGAGGTATCAGGCCGAAGTGACAGTGGCTGAAGACACAGGCCCGTGCAAAGGACTCCGTTTGATGGCCTACAGTGGCCAACTACATCGAAACCACCGTAAAGCATTGTCAAGAATGTGTCAAGACGTCCAGCAACCGCAAAATGCCCTTTCAGAGAACTGAGTTTCCGTGAAGACCATGACAGAGAGTTGCAATGGACCTTTTCTTGTTCAATAGTCACTGGTGGTTGATTTTGACTGATTACTGCTCCAGATACCTGGAACTGACTCGTCTAGAGAAGAAGCTATCATCGAGTGCAGTGATCAGTCACTGCAAATCAAATTTTGCCCGACATGGCATTGCAGAGGTGCTAGTCTCCGACAATGGTCCGCTGTTCTCGTCCTCTGACATCACCAAGTTTGCTCAAGAATACAGATTCAGACACATCACATCAAGTCCACACTACCCTCAGAGCAACGGACTCGCCGAGGCTGCTGTGAAAATTATAAAAACTTCAATGAAGAAGACTCAAGACCCGTACGTGATCCTCTTATCCTACAGGGCGACTCCATTGAAAAATGGCTAAAGCCCCTCTGAACTATTGATGCAGAGGCGGTTACGGACAAAGCTTCCTCTTATTCCCGGAATGCTTGTTTCCCCACTACACTCGGGAATTTTGAAACCCAATACCGCGAACAGCAGCGAAGAAACTACGATAGACAATATGACGTGCGGCAACTTCCCAACCTTCTGGAAGGGGATGAAGTATGGGTGACGGACTTAGAGCGAAAAGGAACCGTGGTGGCACCCTCTGGCGAGCCTAGATCGTTTATGGTTGACGTTGGAGACGGCACTGTGCGACGCGATCGGAACCACCCTGTCCCTTTTCTCGAGCCTGCGGAAGAGAAGCGAGAAAACCAGGACGTCTATGAGGCATCTATACATGAAGATACACATGAAGGTGACGCACGGACGTAACGCTTCCGGAGATTTCAGTTTCTCCAAGAGATTCACACAGAGTTTACGCTGACGCCTCCCACCAGCACACAAAGTGTGGACGTTGCGTCATTCCGCCCAAAAGACTGCTTCTCTGTCAGGGGAGATGTAGTAGGCCGTAGCCACTTGCAGTGGCTAGTCTTTGATAGCCTGGGAGGCACTGCTGTGCGCTCGCGGAGCTAGCAGGAGCTTCGGCACCCCGCCGGGGTGGCGCAGTGGTTACGGTGCTCGACTACTGTTCCCAATGACGCGGGATCCCGGCCTCGACGACCGCTTTTCGATGGAGGCGAAAAGCAAGGCGCCCGTGTGCTTTGCGATATCAGTGCACGTTAAAGAACCCCAGGAGGTCTAAATTTCCGGTGCTCTCCACTACGGCGTCTCTCATAGCCTGAATTGCTTTGGGACATTAAACCCCACAAACCAGCCGGGAGCTTCGGCAAGGCTCGAGCTGCGCAGTTAGGCTTACGCTGGGCTCGAATAAAGACTGTGTTTGTTACAGCTCTCGGGCTTCGTAAAGACAGTGTTAGTTACAGCTCTCGAGCTTCGTCGGCTACCGCTCAACAATGTGTAGGGCGCTGTCGCGTGCTCGGACGATCCCCGGGTTCTTTTTGTGTTTCTTTACTCGAAACTTTAAACAGCTGCGTGCTGCGAGTCTGGCAGGCAGTCACATTTTCTGTTTGCTTTTTCAAAACATTTTTCGCCAGAACTGACTCCTAATTCATAATTTATATATAATACAGCCTAACTTCATATCACGTAATCATTTCCTGTGCCTGCACTAAACCCGACCAATCCGCTACTGTGGGTACGTGCTTGAGGAGAGAAGTCAGATTCGAACGTTAGTGCAAATTTACAAACTTAGTTCAATCTTTTTTTTATTTTATTTACTTCCACAATCTTAAATCTTAGTTCTTTTTTTTTATTTAGCTGATAATTGATTTGTTACAGTAATCCAGTATATGCAGTGCATTTGGCTCTCCACACAGAACCCTAGGTAATTCCCTCCCCCCCCCCCCTTGTGGGTATATGTGCCATTTACCAAGAAAGGAGAAGACGAAGAAGAAGAATGCGTCAGCGGCGGTGTCTCTGCGTTTCCGCTTCGTCTGATGAGCGCCATGGCTACGAAGAAGCTGGGGAACCAGCACATTCAAGTTTGTGTATAGTGGCGGCCCCTGAACACACTGGAGAAGAAGAAGAGCGGCTACACAAGTGCGGTGGAGGTGATTGCGGACAAGGAAGAGATCCTTGTAAATGACCGCGTCATTCCAGAGCGTTCTCTTCGCAAGTCATTCACTTTTGACAAGGTGTTTGGACTCGAAGCAAAGCAGATCGACGTGTACCGGGCGGTCATGGGGCCCACCATAGCCCAGGTCATGATGGGCTACAACTGCACTGTGTTCGCGTATGGCCAAATGTGCACTGGCTACACCTTCATAAAGAGTCAACGATCAAATGCGCATCTGGGCTGGGCCAATGACCAGGTAGCCGGGGTTATTCCCCGCACTATGCATCAGGTCTTCGAAGAGCTCCGATCAACAGACCTCGAGTCCACTATCGAGGTCTCCTTCCTCGAGTTGTGCAATGGGGATCTGTTGAGTGCACACGAGGACACGTCGATGCTTAAGGTTTACAGGGACTCTACTAGAAAGGGATCCGTGATAATCCAAGCTCTTGAAGAAATCACTCTGCGCAACCGTGAAGAGGTCTTCATTCTAGAGGAGGGTGCAGCTAAGCGCCAGACTGCGGCCACGCAGCTCAACACAACTTCGTCACGCAGTCACGCCGTCTTCGCAGTCATTGTCCGCATCCACGAAATGACTGATGATGGCGATGAGTTGGTCAAAACTGGACAGCTCAACCTGGTTGACTTTGGGGTCAGCGAGAACATAGGCTGCGTTGGCGGTGTTGACCGAGGAGCCCTTGAAGCAAGCAATGGCGACCAATCTCTTCTTACTTTCGGCCGTGTCATAACTGCTTCGGTGGACAATGCAGTATGTGTGCTTTTCAGGGAAAGCAAAGTGACGCGGATGCTACAGGGTTCCTTGGGCAGCGGCTCCAAGACTTCCATCACTGTGACCATCTCACCCGACATGTCCAACCTTGAGGAGACCTCGAGCACCTTTACTACGCCCACCGGGCCAAGAGCATAACCGATCGGCCAGAGGTAAACCAAAAAGTGACCAAAAAGGCTCTTATTAAGGAGTACAGAGAGGGTATAGAAAGGAAGCGGAGGGACCTCGCAGCAACCATGCAGTCACAAGAATGGGATCTTTGTAGACCAGGAGAACTACAGGAACATGGAATGCAGATCATTTGGCCAGTCACAGGAGATTCTGGAGAAGGAAGCCCAGACTGCGTCTCCAACACAAAAGCTATCGGCAGTTATTCAGCTGTAAAAAAAAGCAGGTAGGTTTAGTCACGACTGAACGGTTCCTAGCAACTGCTGCGGCACTCCGGGAAAAGAAGATGACCTAGGATGCCACTGATCAGGTGCCGTCTAAGACATGGCGATTGAGAGAGACGGCAGGCTGCACTCACTGTAGCTACTGAGGAGCTTGTGTGAGTTGCTAAGACTACAATCATCGACATCGACCTGCTGTATCATAAGCTCCAGTGAACATCTGTCATCGATCACACCAATAAGGAAAGACAGTCTGAATTCGTGGAGAGTTCAAAGGACCGCTTCAGCCAGGTTGAGAGTCACTAATCTGTAATTATGGCACTGTATAATTGTTTTGATTGAATCCGCGTATATGTGCCTGTGCTGCCTATTTTTTTCTTGTATTGAATATATGATGTACCCTCTTTGTTCAGTGACGCCCAATCCGGGCTCTGAGGACAGTCCACTTGGTCAGAAAGGGGTCTTTTGGAATGTCACCGCTTATGACCTCTTGTTCCCATGAGTCCAGCCACTCACATGCAGTCTGGAGATTAGTGATATCTCTGCATCCTAGTCGAATGCCTTCTCCAGGGTAGCGGCGGTTTAGACCGTCGAACAGGTCATTCAGAAAAAGTGTGAACTTCGCTGTCGGTTCCGCATTAGCCAGCCTTGGCGCACCTCTGCGAGCATAAAACATTATTCCTTTGGCAACAGAGTTACTGAAGAGCTGTGTGGCCAGCATTACTCTCATCTTCAGCATGTTGGATGGGTTTAAATGATTGTAAGTGAGCTTGGGGCAGACTCGAAGCGCTCCAGTGTTCTTGCTGTCGGCAACAAACACAGCGTCGTAGAACGACCATGTAATAAATTGGCCATCTTTGTTGAGAACTTTTTGTCGTGCAGACGGTTCCTAATGCACTTAAAGAGGTGAGGTGCGTCGGAAAAAACATGCACCTTTCTTGAAACGTCCGTTGGATGTTCAAAGCAATTAATGACATGTCCCAACGCGCCACTGATTCCGAGCTGTTTCCACATTGCGCAGTTCGTGGAAGCGCCGTCGCACAGAACTCCGTCGACAAACAAACCGGCCTTCTCTAAATGTACAATGCACTGAGTCAAAAGCTGAAAAAGGAGCGTTCCCTTTGTTGACCCTTTCGATGGAAACACATCCACTGGCTGTAAATAATTTTCACCGAAAGGCGAAAATGCAAAAACAAGGCCATGGTCTGCAAGCTCATTGCTTTGGTTGTCGCTCTCCCCATGATCAACGAGACCGGCGTAGGTCATCGTTTTCGAATTTACAGCCAATTCTTTTCTTACTTGAATTTCATCCATTATCAACATTCCTCGGCGCTGGAAAGGGATCTTCCTAGATATATTCACCTTCAAGGCCTGAAAGAAGTTATCGTCAAAACCACATTTCAGGCCCACCATGCTTATGTACTTCCTCACAGTAATAACACATGGCAAAGGCAAAATATCATTGCTTCGTAAAAAAGCGTACGAAGCAGGGCTGCGTATGTGTAGCAATGGGCACAACAGAATCAGGTCATCTGTGCATCGCCGCTTTCTCTTTGTTGCGCTCCGGGCAGCTGAAATACATTCCTCTAGAAAAGCCTCTGCGCTGGTGGCATATTCAGGGCTTGCAGTTTACATCTGACGTCGTCTTCCTGTAATTTTCTTAGCTGTGTTCTGGTGTCCTGTATATGCTTGATCAAGAGCTTGTTGCGCTTCATAAGCCGCACTCGTGACTGCTGCAACGCTGATTTTGCACGGGGCAAAGCTTCGAGCTTCTCCTGCTGGGAAGGCGGCACGGAAAGCCTAATGCGCTTCAATGGTCGCTCCTGTTTCGCTCATGCAGCTTGGCGGTCAGCATGCAACCTAAAGGTGTCGGCGAGACCGCGGCAGACATATGACACCTCCAGGTGACAGTAATAGGCACTTGTTGTGTCTCCATTTCTTGTGGCAGTCGACGGAAGCACACTCCGGATGTACACTCAGAATGTCCTTCAAACTCGGCCCTCCCAGGCACACATTAAGGCTATCAATATCTTGGAGCATAACTTCAATTTCAGATAACGATGCGGCAACCGAATTTATACCAACAGCAGCACAATCCATAGGCCTGCCGAAGGCATACGCCTGAACTGTCAGGTCCCTTTTCACATGCAAAGTCTTTCTATTGAAATTTTGTGAAGAACCGTCCCTTTGCCTGTGTGTTACATGTGCGTCAATAAACACCATGTCCTTCACCGCTGCAGCGTCGGTGCGATGCACTGCCCACGAATGCTGAGGCAGGCAAGTGCTTCCTGCTTCGTTGAAGAGCGTTTCAAATGGTGAGGTAACCGTGACAGTTTCACAGGATGACGCAACATCGTTTTCATCAGGAGCGGTTGCCGCAGGGATAGTTGTGTCGGTGGGCAATGTTGATCCGATGCCGCTGCTGCTGCTTTGAGAGACTGAAGCTGCACGATTAGACAGTCGCTTCGCTGTCTTGTGATGACCCTTGATCCGCTTGAGAGGTAGCTCGACGCCCCTACGAAGATAGACGGAATAGCGTCTTTTGTGAGGCCAGCTCTTCTCTTCTCGGACATTAACATGCGGCCATCGATTTCCGCTGACCACGTCTTCAATATGAAGTGGGGAGCAAAATGTATTTCGCAAACACGATCGGTTCTTTGCAGTACACGATCTTTGCGAGGTATTGCTCGCCGCCACACTTCAAGCCTTGCTTCGTCGTCCGGCGGCTTGAAAAGCGAGTAATTCTCCTTGCACGATTTGTAGCCGCTATTACAAAAGGGCACAAAACACTTCATCATGACACCGCCGCAGAAAATAACTTGATCAAAGCAAGTTGCTGCAGACAAAGAACACGAATGGCGCGAAAACCGAAATAGGGCAATATAGAGTTTTAGTACTGCGTACGTAAGCATACGCAGAACCCTTGGGTACGTAGGCGGAATGCGTGCTGCTTACTGTGCATGCGTCATACGCATCACGATTCTTGCGTACTGCGTATACGTTGCTCGCGTACGCAGAAATCCCTACCTCTGCGTGCGTTCGCTGAACCGTCTGCGCGCGTTGCTGTCGCGTATGAGAAAGCTTTACAGACACGTCTGGCTATATGGCCTCGCATGATAAGCAGCCAACACGCAGCGTGTGTTCGTTTCTTTTCTTTTCATTGCAGGCGATTTGACGTTTCGCAAGAAGTAAGATCTTCTAGTTCATTTTTCTGCTCCGCAGTAGAGGGCGCGGATTGCCTTATGCGACGCATAAATTGTTTTCTATGAATGCGCTGCGCGAACGCTCGAACTTCTAGCTGGTGTATTTCGTCGCCAGGACCTCTGAAACTTGAAGCAGTAAGTACCAAGTTTCCCGTGGGCTTTACACCTATAGACCAACACCGATCTGTGACGTAAGCACGATGCGGTGGCGCTTCTATCGCCAGCGTGGTCCGACTGGGGGTGAAAAATAGGCTTAGCGCCCATAGGAATACATGGAAGCGAAATATTCCAAAGCAGTTTTCTAATTTCACGGGTCATCTGTGATGTCGTTATTCACTACAGAGCAACCATGAACGCCGTGGAACAGATCGTGAAAGTGTGAAATCTCATTACCGAGGCGAGGTATTTTTAAAACATTGCGAGTATGGGGGTGCTAGTTGAGAGGGCGACCCATAGAAATACGTGTAAACACAACTTACCGCAACATTTTGCTCGGTTCAGCAGCGTTGAACCCTTCTCATTTTTTGGTGAACATCTTGTACGACACCCCGACGCCATGTTGAGTGACACACTACCTTCTCTTGCAAGTAATGCAAGTCTGATGACTTGCGGGACCGCTCACAGCACGATAAACTGACCGCGCATAGTTGCAGACGGCAATGCACCACCGGCGCTGATCGCTAGCAGACGCTCTGGAGCTGGAGGCGGCCGCGGTGGGCATCGCCAGCTGCGCTGTCCTCTGCTGCAATTCGCGACTCTCGTTCGGTCTGTATTGTCGTACGGCGTTTGACAACTGCCTTTTAAACGTAATTCTGTCTAGGACGTATCACTCGAGGGACAGTATTATCAAGCTAATTTATTCCATGCGGCAGCATATCAGACTGTAAGCAAAAATGCGCGATTCACTACACCCAGCTTGCCTTTTGGCGGTGTCTGTATTCATAACGTAGGTTATTCGGGGAGTTTTAAAAGTAGACTGCCTCCGTAATGACGCACCATACTTTATCACACACTTCTTCAAAGCTCGGCCACCACTTCTGATGCTCTGCGAAATGAGAAAAATACTCGAATCCGGTAAGTTGTGTTTACATGTATTTCTACGGGTCGCCCTCCCAACTCGCACCCCCACATAATTCGCGGTATTTTTAAAATACTTCGCCTCGGTAATGAGATTTCATATTTTGACGATCTGTTCTAGGATGTTCATAGTTGATTCGTACTGATAAGGACTTCACAGGTGCCCCGTGAAAAGAAAAAACTGCTTTGGAATATTTCGATTCCATGTATTCCTATGGACGTTAACCCTATTTTTCACCCCCAGTCGGATGGATGGATGAATGGAATATAGGAGCGTCCCCTTTGAAACGGGGTGGTAGCAGTAGCTATCATGCTCATTTTTCTCCCTATATCTTAATTATTGATTTAGAATGGTTAACTAAACCGTCATTCTATTTATTAAATTTTGTTCCTACATTACTAACATTATGTAACTGCTGCGGCGCCGCGAGCGCCCCCTTTGTTTGTAAACATGGTGTTGGTCTATAGCGTAGAGTTCCTTACACTAACTAGAGGGAAAGCTGAGGGCGCTGCACTTCAGCCACCATGGGCGCGCTAAGAATCATGGGCCGGTGTGCTACTTGTTGCGGGACAGTCGGTTTTTCTCGAGTACGTGGAGTGGCGTTACTGCAATGTTTTTTTTTGTTATCATCATCATCTGAAGGTGCGTACATAGACCGCGAAAGCCAAAGTAGCGAAGGCGCAAAAGCAGACGTCGCCAATAAATGGTTTCTGTTTCCCGAAATGCCACTAGAAACTTCCTTAAGTGATGGCACAACGATAAATATTTTCATAACATTTTTTTATTTCAAAGTTTGCCTATTAAGTGCGAAATATTGGTATTTGTGCTGCTCAAAACTAAGCCAATAGGAGAAAGGACCATCGCTTATATTGGATAAATCTCACACTGGCATTCTGTTTCTCTCTCTTTTTGCAATTTATAGTCACAATATTCAATCTTAGGACATTATTTATGGTAAAACAACGTTTATCTTTGCATTAGTTTTGGCCAAAAGTTGTAGTTCTGCACTCGGTAGCTCACCGGCCCATGATGCTTTGAGCGCCCATGGTGGCTGAACTGGCCGTCTGGAAACTCCATGTAAACTCCCATAGACGGCAGCA
>JAJIZL010030681.1:0-10686 GCA_023969395.1 Amblyomma maculatum
TGGGGCCGACGACAACGAAGCGGTGGTTGGCACGAGCGGCGCGCTGGTGCTGGACGCTGTGACTCTGTGTTCGAAAGGACAAGCCGACCTCATTCTCGGGTCCTTGGCTACGTGGTACTTTCACGGCTCCCTCGGACTTCAGTCGTGACACTGAATATATATATTTCTTTTTTTTTTTTCAAACGCATTTTTCAGGTACTACCCTGTGCGGCTTGTTCGTCGCTGCCAACGTGGTGGTGGCACAGCATTTCGAGAAGCTAAGGACCACGGCCTGCAGCTTTATATTCACGGTATCCGGCCTTAACTCCGCCGTCCTTCCTCCCCTCCTCGAATTCTTTCGGGCGACGTACGGCGTACGAGGAGCGTTCCTGCTTTACGGGGCGCTCCTCCTCAACTCTATCCCAGCAGTTATCGTGCTCAGGAGTCCGTCATTGTCAGAACGCCGGAAATCACCACACAAGACTGTCGAAACCTTAAGTGACAAAATGACCGAAAGATACACTTTAGTCGACCCTTTAAACCAAGAAAGTTCTGCTGTGATAGCGTCAGATTGTGGGTGCTGTGTCGAGTCTCAACCAGGAGATCATGAGCGAGCAGATACACTCTGCAGTAATACAGAGCATGGTGAGAAGAACGGAGGCCTCGCTGTTATGAAAAGCGTCTCATCGTTGCTTGCTGTAAAAAAGAGACCTATTCTTGTGAAGCTTCAAAGAACTATAAGGCACTTTTTTCAGCTATCTTTTCTAGTTACCGCGCTCTCATTTTCAATTGTCGTTTTTCCCGCCGCCGTGTTCGTCTTGATCCCAGCGGACCTGGCGAAGGACAAAGGCCTGGACCCTTCATGCGCGGTGTATCTTATGCAAGGATATTCAGTCGGGGACACTGCGTTCAGGGCTCTTAGTGGCTTTGCCATCGATTCTCGGACGTTGTCGCTGGGCTCCGTGATGTTTCTCGGATTTGTAGTGCAGAGCCTAGTTTTCGAGTGGCTAGTCTGGGCGGATACACTTTCCATGATGGTCGCAGCCTCTATCGTCCTTGGTATGTCATTCGGCTCCAGAGTAGGTCTGCAGGCGCCTGCTCTTGTCACCGAGTTTGGCATCCGTACTCTGCCCATGATGATGGGCGGACTCACGTTCTGCATCGGCGCCAGCCTCCTTGTACGGCCGTCCCTTATTGGTAAGCATTCGGTTCGGCATTATGCGTACTTTGATTCCTTGCCACGAGAAGAATGTTCTGAGAGTGAAGCAATACTTGAAGGGCTTCTCTGTTGGTAGATATGCGTTTCAAGATTGTGTGCAGAAGGTCGCGCACCAGCGAATGCCAATGGCAGGCATCAGCTAACCGAGCCAAAGCCAGATCATTTAGATTAGCAAGATTATCAGCAAGACGCGTGCCTTTATTCATTAACTTTAATAGGGGTTTCCGTTTTGTGGAAAGCGCATTGCAATAATCTGTTAACAAAAATGTGCCGCGGGCGTGGTTTAATGTCAATTACTTAAAAAATTACACTCATCAGGAGTTTATTATGGCTTATAGTTGAGAAATGCATCCCTGTATAAATCTGGTCATCTGTCTTCATACTCAGAGATTGACTTTTTCTCGCTGAGGTTCGCTTTAATCTATCACAGAAAATTTAAGTTTTTACTGCGTTTCGAATTAAAGTCAGTTTAAACAGCTTCTTCAACACTAAATATAAACGCTAAAGTAATGTGCTGGTAATGTATTCTAAATTTCGACCGCAAATGTATATAAGGAAATTGCACTGCAACATGGAGTGGTCTTGGAAAAGGTCCAACAGTTTCTACTTGAAAAGACTCAGTTCTACTTATTTCATTAAATTATCACGTTACTCCAAGGAGACATGGGCCCATAAAAAAAAAATAAAATACATAGGTAAAGGCATCGCCTACCCCATCGTCGCCAGCCTAAAGTCGCCCAACCGAAACCTAAATTGTTCTTATGAAAACTGCCTTCGATCCGCTTGCTCATGGGGCGACATCACGTGCCAGTCATTCTATCGGTTCGCGACTATCGTTCTTTATGCCGTCTACTAATCTTTTCTAATACTTATTGTCATGCAGGCTACTACAGAGACAACTTTGGAGAGTACAGTGGTCTACTTCATCTCATGGCTGCCGTCAATGCGCTGTTCGCACTTGTCTGGGCAGCGAAATTGGTTGTGAAGAAACGACGGGAGTCACAACGCCGATCAGACGCTGCACAAGCAGGCCACCTGTCATTACCAACTGAAGCTGGCAATTGAACCGAGGGCAGCATTAGGAGCACCTGGTAACCGGCTATATCAAAAGCAGAAACTACCGACCGTACGAGTGCCCCAAGTTGTTTGCTTGATTTTAGGGAGGATCTTCAAATGACGCACTCTCTAACATCAACGATGAGTCAACCTTTCGCATTCTGGTTGCATGCGCAAATGATAATACGACAATATGGCAATATAGCTCTACATGATATTATGGCACTAAATGGCAAGAACTTTTGTAGCGAAAGCTACACTAGGTTAGCCAGTGGTGCGTTTCGGGTAAGCGTCGCTAGTGACTACTGCACATGCGCCGTAACCATGGACACCAGCTGCTCCGAGCCACAGAAGAAGGGAAGAGACAAGAGGGACGAGAAGAAAAAGAAACCGGTCAAATGTAGCAAGAAGATTCGGAAGACGCCAAGAAGACGCGCCTAATCGCCGATCACACCATACGATCTGCAGCCAGTGCATCTGCGTTGAGAACGTTCGAGTCGGACTTTGTGAACAACCCGCTTTGTAGCTTTTGCTGCCCATTTCCAGCTTTAACCGAGTTGAGCCACCATCAGTTTTTTCTCACGCCTGAAAACGGAAATTGCCATCGATGCATGAGCTTGTACAACATCAAATCTCTTTGCATTTTTAGCCTTGATGACACTGATGACAATTGATGACAACTGGCTGAAAATGTACCACTTAGCTCTCTTTATGTGGTCATTTCCTCTATATTGTAACGTGGCGGCAAGCAAGAGAACGGCCCATTATGGTGACATGGTGAAGGATGATAATGGCTGGCCTAGCGCGAGGGCTTCTCTCGCGCCACTGCCGACCTTCTTCGTATTAAAAGGCGCATTTGTAGAAAGGGGGGGGGGGGGGGGAGGAGGGCGGGGGGATTGCATTGAACAATCTCGCATTTAACAACGAACTGCCATTCGATGAGGTCTTGCGTGCTGACTGGCTGATTGCGACCATTAAATTGCTTGCGCAGTTGAATGTTTATGGTGATTCCTTGGAAAGATGTCAGGAAACCTGTGTCATCGCGGTGTTGAATTCCCGGAAAAGCAATAGCCTCATACTAGTATGGCTATAAAGTCAAGCATATTGGAATATTCGGTGGGAATCACGTATCCCATTCCTCAAATATACATTCCTGCAAGAGGTCCTAGAATGTCTCGTCTCTTGAGCACGCTGAACACTAAAAAACCATATACAATAATGCAAGCCCATCGGCCGCTGAAAATTCCGTGGACGGCCTGTGGCCTATTCAGCCGATAACTGAGAGCGCTGTATTTTGCCTCACTTCCTATGTTCAGTGCGCGTTCAATATTGCGATAATTTCTCCTGTATGTATCATTTCAGTAAGATACTGTTCAACAGCCTCGAAAAGAAATAGTAATTTGCAACAGGCATCGAAACGCCGGAAGTGGTAGGTGAATATGTGTACCTATAAGACAGGTATTCACCGCAAATCCGGACCACGAGAGAGAAATAACTAGGGGAATAATACCTCTGTCATGCGCGAAATTTATTCTCATCCCCACCGAATTACATTTGCTCCGTTTAATGTAATTTTTTCAACGCACTGCTAGACGGCTAAACGAATGCCATTTGCACATGATGGCAATTTCGATAGATATGCAAATTTTGGGGCGCCTTCAACATGTTGCGAGAATAACTGCGTCTGAAAATTTAAAGCAGCCTTTAAATTCATATTCATGCCTTGTATGCCTCGTAGTGAGCCCGTTGATTAGGACTATCCATTACGAAGTTAGTGGCTGTGTCGGAGGCGTTTGTTTACGAAAGGGTACAGAAAGTGCGCGCGTCGGCGCTCGGAGACAAAAAGCGCGCGAGTTGGCTAGTTTCAGCCACGTACACTTTGCGCACTGAAGCAGGTGTCAAGAGCATCATGTAAAATAGGCATTCTCTAGTGTACAGTCCGACGACGCTGTTATAGAACCTTCGTGTATAGCTCGACAGCGCAGCATACTATAGGCCCACCGAGTCCCGACTTCGCAGAATCGTTCACTTGGCGTAAAGGCCCGTAGAAAAATGCCCGACCACAGCCTCATCAACAAAGCCCACGACGTAACCTTTGCCACACCGGATGTCGCGAACTTACTGCAATGGTGCTGCAGAAGAATCGCCCACATAATTACAGATAAACAAACATTCACTTTACCTGAGTCATGTGTATGCAAGGCAAAGCTCCTGACTTCGTAGCACAATAAAAATATGTTCTAATCGACTTCTTTACCATAGGTCATTTTTATGAACAGTGAATAATTTGCCATACTGAAATTTTAATGTCCCCAAGCGATATGAGGCGTGAGGCACGCCGTATTGAAAGGCTCTGGAAGCGTTTCGACCACCTGGGGCTCCTTAACGAGCACTAACATCGCACAGTACACAGGAGTCTTGCGTTTCACTTCCGTGCAAGCGTGGCGGACGCCCGGAATCAAACCCATGTTTTTGGGTTTGGTAGCCGAGCGCCCTGACCACTGAATCATCTCGGCAGGGCGCGAAGAGTTTTGGAAACGATAGCTCTTCTCTGTATAATTTCGACTGCGCTCATGTCAGTGCCAACTTTAAGGCCATGTTGGTATCAGGAGTGCAACAATAATGCAAGAGGCCATAATGTAAAATTAATTTGTCGTAAACAACATAGACTCGCTTAATGGAAGATTTAAGGGAAAAACCTGCAGGCGGTAGCTTGTTCCCAACGCCACCGTTTCACTACTTTAACAGGACTAAGTGGCATGGCAGAGGGAGCGGTTTCTGCTTTCCGTGCGTACTACTGGTCATCGTGGGTTCGAGCTTCGCGCGAGCCGGGGCTCTGGCCCGTCGTTACCACACGCACACTGAAGCACTGCTGTTGCACACTCAGCCTCCGCAGGAAGGAGAGCGAATAGGCGCGAAGGAAAAAGGACATCCACGTTTGCCGAAGAGGCGTTTATTTGGGCCCTCTTTCAGCAATTCGCCTTGCAAACAGTCGCCTCGTCTCCGGGACAGACGAGAAGCAAAGCTTCGCTGCTCGTACGAATAGATACAGCAATGCACGCCTCCAGCACGCCGCTGCAGGAGCAAAGGTCCCCACGGCGTTGCTGTGATCTCTTTCACGGCGACCAGTGGGCAGCTTTGCGATAGAGAGTGGGCAAATAGAGCAAAGGGGCGCATGTCGGAGTTAAAAGGGGCTCTCTAGAAAAGCTCGAGCCACTGCAGGTCAGTGACCCCGAGTTGGCCACATGGAGTGTCTACTGCTTTGCGTAGTCAGGGGCGAACAGACGAGAGCAGCAGCGGGAACACATTGCAGTGTGTCGAGGAAGTCTCGCTATGTTCTCTACCCGGACAATCGCATTATGCGCGGTTATCGAAGCTAGTCCCGAATTACAAAATAACAGTTTCAATGCGCTATTAGGACGTAGGGATGGAGTTGCGGGCAAACGACTACGATTGGTGACGCAACCACCTCTCCGTACCCTGGGGCCGGAAAAACGGAAACTAGCAGCGATTATATTGGTTAACCGATTATATATAGTGCGAAAGCCCGGGAAGCTGCAGTTTCATATGTGCATGTGGCACCATCTGGGCGTCGCCGAGTCAAATGGCGGAAGTTTAACCGTGGCCTCAGCGATCAGCTGCGGTACAAGTTTAATCTAGGGTACATCGAGGCGCGCGCTTTAGGGTGGAGACAACCGCGTTGTCTGCTACGGGTACATCCCATATTTGGGCCCAACTCCTCTCTTTGCGCTTCAGGAGAGCGCACTGCAGGTTGAACGTGCTCCCTCGAAAGTGCTCCAATTCGGCCATCTCAACATTAATAACACAATGGAACTGTAGAGGCTTTAAGGACCGCACTAAGCGGGCCAATTTCCGCCTCTACCTTGAAACATTCGAGTGTGTACCAGCCGTGGTTGCCCTCCAGGAGCCAGGCCTAGGCGCCACACTTTCAAATTACACGACGTTCCAACAGGATCCCGCGTCTTGTCTTCTCGTACACAAAGCATGCACAGCCAACTTGGTGGATCTCGATCTCCAACTAGGTTATTCCTATGTAATGGTGACAATTCTACCACTCCGCCGCAGGGACCCGCCATTGCATGTACTCAACGTGTACTGCCTTCCCAAACTCAAGCGAGTGACATTCGCGGACCTCTTCAGCCGCGCGCTAAGAGTAGCGGGTCGCGATCCCCTCCTGATCGTGGGCGACTTTAACGCTCCCAGTCAGCTGTGGGGGTATCGCAAGGAGGAGTCGCGCGGACGTAAGTTGGCGGAACTTGCGTCCACGTTGGGCCTCACCCTCCACACTGACCCGGTCTGCCCAACACGGTTAGGAAACTCCGTGACACGGGATACGTGTCCGGACTTAACCTTCACTCGCAACATAAGACACGCAGACTGGCTCAACACCGAGGAAACCCTCGGTAGTGACCACTGCATCCTTAACATTACAATACACACACGCCCGCTCAAACGTCCCACAACACAAGCCCGTATCCCAGATTGGACGAAATTCAGGCAAAATTTTGACTCACTTGATAGCACACCCATTTCCGAGCAGGGCTACTCAGCATGGTCCCAACAGCTGCTGACACACCTTCGCTCGCATGAAACACATATCCAGCTCTCAGAGGCGGTTACGGACGTGGATAACCACCTCCTACACCTCTGGGAAGCCCGTCGCAGCCTCGTCCGCCGTTGGCGACGCCAGAAACACAACAGAAAGCTTAAAGCTCGAATTGCCGAGCTCACCCAGAAAGCGGCTGAGTACGCGGCCCATCTCGCCGACTCCAACTGGGTGGATAGATGCAACACGGCCGCGCGACAAATGTCTAGCCGCAACACATGGAGCCTCTTTCGAGCCCTCATCGACCCAACCCAAACACGAACCGAAACACAGAAACATTTGCAGAGAGCCATGCATGCTTTCTCTGGCAACACTACTCAACTGGCACAGAAACTCCGGGACCAGTATCTGTGTACAGCCCAAGACCCCCGTGGATCATCATACTCTTATGCAGGCAGAGAGAACACAGAGCTGGATCAACTTTTCCAACTCCATGATCTGCGGGCGGCTCTTGCCAAAATGAAACGGGGCATTGCCCCGGGAAGGGATAAGGTCACCGTCAAACTTTTGACGAACCTGCCCGACTCGGCATACCAGTCCCTCCTTGACTACATCAATGCGATTTGGCGCGGGGACATCCCCCTGCCAAGCGACTGGAAAACGGCTCTGGTAACCTTTATTCCTAAATCAGGGAAACCAATTGACACAGATAACCTCCGTCCCATCTCTCTCACCTCCTGTGTGGGCAAACTAATGGAGACGATGGTGCGGGACCGGCTATCTGAATATCTTGAACAAAAACATGTATTCGCAGGCACCATGTTCGGATTCCGCCCACACAGATCCGCTCAAGATGTCCTCCTGCAACTCAATCGGGAAGTCCTTGACCCACTCGAATGCCCCCATAATGACCGGGTAGTACTCGCCTTAGATCTCAAAGGGGCATTTGATAATGTAACACACGAGATTATACTCACCCACCTAAGCCAGACCGACTGTGGTATCAACACATTCCAATACATCAAGCAATTTCTCACGGATCGTCAGTGCTACATTCGCATCCAAGATAATGAGCATGGTCCTTACCTACTCGGCACGCGGGGAACCCCCCAAGGCGCAGTACTTTCCCCGCTGCTCTTCAATTTGGCTATGATGCACCTGCCTGCCCAGCTCGATGGTGTCACTGGTGTGCAGCACGCCCTGTATGCCGATGACATCACCCTGTGGGCCACGCATGGCAGTATGGGGGACATTGAAACCAGCCTGCAAACAGCGGCGACGATAGTAGACAGCTACGCCCGCCGCTGTGGTCTTCAGTGTTCACCACAAAAATCAGAATTTGTGCACCTCCGCCCCTCGCGAAAGTGCACAACTCAAATCACTCTTTCTTTAGACAGTGGTCCCATACACGAAGCTGACGAGATACGGGTACTCGGACTCTACATACACAAACACAGACGGTCAGACACTACATTGGCCAAACTCCGTAAGGTGGGGGACCAGGTGGGCCGCATGGTCCGCCGGGTTTCAAACAAACGCGGGGGGTTGCGAAGTAAGGATGCCTTGCGGCTGGCAAACGCCTTCGTGACTAGTCGGATTCTATATTCGACACCTTATCTCCACCTACGGAAACAAGAGGAGGATGCCCTTGAGGTTATCCTTCGCAAAATTGTCAAGCGTGCCCTGGACCTCCCCATTGAAGTGAATCGAGAAGTGGTTGGCGAAGAACGAACAAGCTTTATTAAAGGTTAGTAGTATTTATAGCCGTTGGCTAGCCACGTCACCGCAGCTACTGCCGTTAACAGTGGCTTAGCCGGTATCTCGATAGATAAGCACGTGTTCATGCGTCACAACAATTCTCCCCTCTTAAGGAGTGAAGCGGTCGGGGCGTCGGGTGTTCCTTTTTGACCTACGCAGTGTCACTCCAGCGCCGCCAGTCACCGGTGCCTCGTTTGTACTGTCCTCAGCTTGTGAGCCTGACGGCGTTTGCATGTCAGCGCCCGCTTGACACTGGCTCTCGCTGCTGCCGTGCACTTGAGACTGCGGCTCTCCCGATACGCTTGGGCTGTCTTCAGCCATTGATGCCTCCGTGGGGGCCTCGGGTTTAACCTCCGCTCCTTCCACACTGGTTCTCCTGGTCTTTAACTGGTCCAGGTGGCGGCGATGTTGCTCCCCATCTGCGGTCTTTACGGTTGTCATGCGCGAGCCCTCGGTGGACTCTATCACACCTGGTTTCCACTTGTCACCTGCTCCGTAGTTCTTGAACCAGATTTCCTTGCGCAGCGGTTTGCCGTTGTTGCAAGCGCCTGCAGAGGGAAAAGGTCGTGACACGATATTGTGCAGTAAACAGCGCGGCTCGTAACCGAGAAGCATGAAGGCCGGGGTTTTCCCGTTTAGATGGGGGGTACGCCGATAATGAGACAGAATGTGGTCCAGGCGTGCTTGCAGACTACCGTGCGTGTTCTTGCGTAGTCCTTGCTTCACAGTACGTACCGCCCTTTCCGCCAGGCCGTTAGACTGCGGCTTGTAAGGAGCTGTCCGCAAATGAATGATGCCATTGCGCATCATATATGCCCTGAACTCCTCGCTACTAAACTGCGGCCCGTTATCAGTCACGAGAGTCCTTGGCAAGCCGAATCGGCTGAACATTGTCTGCAGTGCTTCAATTGTTTTCATTGAAGTGGCAGTCTTCATAGCAGCAACCTCGATCCATTTCGTATGAGAATCGACCACAACCATCAACATGTGACCTTCCAAGGGCCCCGCAAAATCGACATGGATTCTAGACCAGGGCTCTTCCGTTTTCGGCCAAGGAACGGGTTGTTGGGCCGCGGGCATGCTGCCGCATTCTATGCATGTTGGACACGCGTTGACAAGCTTCTCAATGTCCCGATCGAGTCCTGGATACCAGAATACAGACCGAGCCAAGTTCTTCATGGCCGTTATACCTTGATGCGCGTCATGCAGCATACGCAGCATTGGTAGCCTCGCAGCCGTCGGAATTACCGCACGATGACCCCAGTATACAATTCCGTGGCTGCAAGTCAGTTCGTCCTTCCTGTGCATATATGCGCGTAATGGCTCCTGACTGGGCTGCCAGTATCGTGGCCAGCCATTGTGAATGTATTGGCGGACTTGCGCGAGGTCGCTATCACTGCCCGTCATCTTAGCCAAATCACTCGCTGAGAGCGGACCAGAATTTAGGTGATCTGTTAGAAGAACGTACTCACGCGCATCATCTTCTGCAATCTTAGCGTTTTGCTTCTCCCGCACAGGCAAACGGCTAAGGGTGTCGGCAGGAATCAGTGCCTTCCCTGGTTTGTACTGGATTTTGTAGTTGTAGGCGCTCAGCAGGAGAGACCAACGCTGAATCCGTGCAGCGGCCATGGCAGGAACGGGCTTGTCGGGGCTGAAAAGGCTCACGAGAGGTCTGTGATCAGTGACGAGCGTGAACAGATTCCCGAGCAGATATTCCCGGAACTTTGTAACACCAAATACTACCGCCAATGCCTCTCTTTCAATCTGCGCGTAATTGCGCTCAGCAGCTGAAAGAGTTCGCGATCGGAACCC
Source organism: Amblyomma maculatum (assembly GCA_023969395.1). Classification (NCBI taxonomy): domain Eukaryota; kingdom Metazoa; phylum Arthropoda; class Arachnida; order Ixodida; family Ixodidae; genus Amblyomma; species Amblyomma maculatum. The sequence goes on from JAJIZL010030681.1 coordinate 10,392, forward strand.
GATTGGTAGATCTTGCCCATTTACTCTGTGGTATAGTACGGCGCCAACGCCACACGATGATGCATCGGTTTCCAAGAAAAGGGGCTTACTTGGATCGTAGTGTGCCAAGAACTTTGCTTCCTCTAGCAGCCGCTTCGTTGTCCGGAAAGCGTTATCTTGTCTCGCCCCCCACTTCCAGCGTGCGTTCTTTCTTAGTAGTTCATGCAGCGGCTCCAGAACCATAGCCAAATTTCCCAGAAATGCGTGGTAATAGGTTACAAACCCCAAGAATGCCCGCAGTTCCGCAACGCACGTT
>JAJIZL010030683.1:0-10217 GCA_023969395.1 Amblyomma maculatum
AGAGATCATGAGTATGAAAATAACGTGGGACATTTTCAATAATCCGACACATGTACCCACCTCGCAGATAACGACCCCAAATCAGGGATCCTCGATGTAATAATGGAATATGGAAAGGCCTTATACGCGGTAGCAAGACAGATGGTGACGCCGCGTTTTCAGTTCGTAAACTGCTTGCGCAGTGTGAACAGAGCCATGAGTCGCAATCCCATCGTACGCTCAAGCGTCCGCCCATCGCTTCTCTTTTTTTAGTTTCTATGAATAACTAGCTAGCTAGTGCGTGACACCGACCCCGTGAAATCCAAGGTGGAGCATTTTACTGCACCAAGAGGCCTATTGGTTGTGTTGATGTTGACATCGGCGACCAATTTTATAGCTGTTGGGTAGGGAAAACGAACTTTCAGTCGAGCAATCTAGTGCACAGCATGAGTTCGTCTATTTCACTCCGAAACTCCGAAATTGCGGACTTGACCTCGCGTCTGAAATATCGGTCATGAATACTTAAATGATCTTAAGAGGTGCTTGGCAGTTCCTTAACGAAAATTTATCGGCTACTTTTAACCAGGTGTTCCAGGTGAAGTAACCAAGCTTTCAAAATCACCAGCGCCGTAGCGCATTGAAATCAACTTGGTAATGCGGATGGCCACGTTGCCTGCTGTGTAACATTGCGGTTTTAAGATTAATAAATAAAATTGTGCATATTTAAGTTTTCAATATTAGATTCAGCAATAACGTGTCAAACTTGAATTTGCAGATTGTCTTGAGACACAACTATTTGAAATGTTTTCCCAGGTGCCATTTACACAGTTCTATGTTTATGGCGGGCGTCCACTAACGCAAAATCATTAAACGGTTACCCATCGATGGCTGGGTAAGCAAACTTTGTGAATTAATAATTAATTAAATCTTAAATATGTATTTACCTATCGCAGCTCTCAATGCCATGAATATATCTGCAGCGTACAAAAAATAGCAATATGCAATTTAAAATATTCAGTTATTTAGAGAGTTAATTGATTCTATAATTCAAATATTTTAAATATAACTAGTGCGATATTCACGCTACACGATCACGTCAAGGGGCAGTCAAGTTGCATGAGAATGTTACTGCCCCTGAGAAAGCCATGCGTCAGGAGCGACGGCGTGCCGCCCGATCGGAAACTTGAAGAAGCACTAAAAGGAACGCGCCAACAACGGCGACATCACAGGAGTGAGGGTATAACCAGCCGCACAGTACACCAAATATCTGCTTCAACAGACAGCTCCGGCGAGGGTTCACAGCTGGGTTACAGTCATATCTGCCATCGCACTACGCGTAGTCGAAAGAAGCGACAATCCGAAACCACAGGATTTTGTTTAATTAAAAATGCGAGAGAAATTCGTCAGATACGGCACCGAATGAGCTTTAAAGCGCACGCGTGGCTTTGAACACATCTTTAAGCTAACGTGTTTGGTTCAAAATTACTCACTGAAATCCATACGATTGCGTTATCCCGAAACGCGAGCAGCTATTTGTTCTGTCATCTTTGGCCGCCAATGATAAATTCGTGCCATTTGTTTTTTTCATATTCAAGGAGCCTATGCCCGCTGTACGCGTGCGTTACAGCGACACTTTGGCACACAAATGCATTGGTGAGCACCGTAACTGAAGTGACATTGGCAGAGAGTAGTCCTAGGCGGCTCCTCCGCATTGCATCATGCTACCATGGTTGTAACGCCTTCCACCGTCAACATAACCTCGGCTGGCTGGCGGGTTTCGGTGCCGCCAGCCCATGTGACCATGGAGCCAATTCGTGTTAAAAGTTTTCCGATAACAAGCTGACATTCCGAGGTTGCATAATCGAAGCCAAATTTTAGCATGCCGCTACATTCGCTCGTGCACAGTCTGGCTACAACACAAGACGCACTCTTGCCACCGGGCTGGTCCTCTGCAGCCTTTACTGTGAGCTCATTCTTTTGATCGCGTGGGAATTGACCTTTCCGGTTCGCTACCATGCAGTGCCGCCAGTAATCGCTGGGTCATCGTCGCTGTTGATCGATCACCTGACCCGTACGAGGATCGATCATCTGACCGGTACCCGTTCACCGCCGCACTTCCAGCGGTGAACACCCGACAGGTAGCTCACTTCATTTTCCGTCACTTTGTTCGACACGGTGCCACTCGAAAGCGTGTTTTTCGGTCCGAAGTCCCCCAAGAGCTCCTATCCGCTTGAAAATCTATTAATTGGGCTACAACCGCGTACCACCCGCAAACGAACGGTTTTACGGAGGGGTGCATCCTTACGTTTGAGGAGATGCTCACTATGTATGTTGCATCTGACTGGAACTAGGTACTGCCACTTGTAACGCTCGCGCACGATACTGCCAACTAAGCAGCAACTTGCTTTTCGTCATTCTTTCTCTTAAACAGACGTGAACGTTCTTGTACTCTCGGCACGATTTTATTACGAAAGCAATACTACTCCCATTTTCAGCCCTTCGCGTACCCACAGTTGGTAGGCACGTTTGATCTTTAATGACCCCAGATGACTGTGACTCCATACCAGCTGCGAGAGATGGGCTACCAAGTCAAGTCGTCGGGTGGCGGTGGTCGGTAGGTATGGTGCGCCGCGGACGAGATGATGACGTCACTGTGACGTCGTACCAGCTGCTGGAGATGGGCTACCAAGTCGAGTCGTGTGCGGTCGGTAGGCACGGGGCGCTGCAGCTGGAGGCGCGCTGCTACCAAGTGGAGGCGCTGCTGTCACCTCTTCTCTCGCAGTTGAAAGGAGGAGGAGGAAAACGCTGGGTATATAAATGCTCACGCCTGCTGAACTGAGGCACTCGCTATGCATTCTGATAAACAGAAAGAAAAGTCACGCCATCTCGATGAAGCCAGGACACGACAGCGGGCTACAAAGACAGATGAAGCACGGGAACAGCGTCTCTCGACGGCGCGCTCAAGATGCAGCTAGACGAGCGCATCGCGCTTCTGTTCAATCGTCTTCAACCGGTGAGGACTCCGAATGGAATGTAATGGACGCTTTGAACAGTTAAGACTCTGTCGAGGTGTTCACTGAGCTGTCAAGAACGTAGGAATGCAACTATTCTGCAGCGACACACACGACGATGTGTGTTCTGTGTTAATCGTATGGTCAACATGGCACACCACAATGGCTACACTACGAGCTGAACTATAGCGTAGCCATGCTATTACTGCTCTCGCAACCTGCCGGGCTTATCTAAAGCTAAGCCTCAGCTAATTTTTGCTATACCACCTAGATGCATTTAGTGCTTTGCTACATACCGTACACAAAACCGAGCAATGGCTTCAGCTTGCTCGCTCATTTAGCTTCGACGCACAAGGCTACCGCAAAGAACAGCAAGATAGCGGCGTGACTGCTCCGACGTTCGCCGTCGACAGCTTCGTTTGACTATGACTTCCTACCAATATCAAATTTGCAACCAAGTACCGTCCTTAATTGGGCTTAGAACGCACATCTCCCGTAAACTATGTCATCGAGCCAGTAGCACCTTTCTTCCGACCATCACCATCGCGGCCGCAGCGGTGTCTACTTTTGCCGCCTCAAGTCGTATATAACCCTCGTGTCGTCTCTTCCTTGTGAGTCGTGAGAACTCCTTCACACTGAGGCCATTGTAAAGAAGACAGCGCCGCGGCATCTCTATTGCCATCGCTTGACTGCGGCGCCCATATATCTCGCGCTCAAGTTGCGGCCAGTGGTTTTAAACTGCTGCATTTCAAGTACTGCCAGTGTCAGCCGCCACACCTCCCTTTACCTTATTTAATTGACCAGGTACATGTGGACTTATTTATTTATTTACAGAGGCTGCAATGCACAGGTGATTTTTGTAGGGTGAGAATGTAATATGGAGGAGGAGGAATAAACGTTTTTTTCCAACAGAAATGGCGCGCAGCTCCTCCATCCCTCGGCTATAGTACTGAGGGGTGTTCAGAGCGACGCTCCGCCTCGGATGCTGGTCGGGATTCGTTTCTCGGTCAGTTAGATCGCTACCTGCTGGGTATACAACAAAGATTATTGCACATCATACACCTGTATAGGTTTTCTTATGCAGCTAATGCTTCTTCAAAACTTCCCTGGTCAGATTAAAAGTCGGCTATAAGTCATCCATATTAGCTCTGTCTCTCTAAGTGCTTGGTCTTTATGCTTTGAAGCTCATTCAAGGTACTTGTTTTGACGTTAGGCGAGTTTTGAGGATTGATGTATTAATTTATTCCTTTCCGCGATATTTTTATCCTGAGTGTTTTATAAGAACTCCAGGGGTTGTTGTATTTCTTGTTCGTGATTCGTGTTAAATGTGCTAATGCTATAGTTTATAATAATTTTATAACGACCCAGTGGTCATTTACATTGCATTTGCTGTTTACGCCCAGCGAGCAGCGAAGCTCAGCGGAGCCCTGGAATAGGGGCACCGACCCTGTGAGAGGGCGGAAGATAGAACTCTTCTGCTACTAGCACAAGACCCTCCTAAAGAAACTAACGTATTTCCTATCCTATCCTATCCTAAGATCATGAAACTTAGTCGTAAGCTTGCAAATTATTAGAGCATCATCTTAACGAGTGAAATAACGAAGGATAAATACTCTCTTTGTGGCTTAGTGCTGTGTTGTTTTGGGTCGGGTTTAATGGCGCATAAGCAATTGAGGCTACCAGTTGGCGTATTTAATATCGTTCTGGGATATAGTGTGTGCATATTATTAGTTTCGTTTAATAAACTAATAACGCATAATAAGTCAACAGGGGCATTTACACTTAAAACTAATGCCCGGTGAAACGGAATGTGTTCGTTGTAGAACTTTGAGAAATGTTTCCTCCTTTGTGTTTCAAATTTTTGACATCATTATTACACGTGGTTTACAGTGAGGTCACCAATGCATACATCGCGAAGGAATTTGCCTTGTTTTGTGATTAGAAAATTATGTGTAAGCTGTGTGTGATCTATATGAAGGGTGATCCTGGTGAGTACTTGTTTTCTGTTCACCCAACCCAGGCTTTATCAAATGAAGTTTGTTATATGCGGCATTATGCCAAGTGAACTGCCATTTATCATTTTGTTTACAATGTGCTAACTTCATGCAATCTTTGAATGATAAATGTGCCTTCTTTATTTTTGTCTCTCGAGCTTGAGTAGCACATACATATGCTCTCTCATTCCCTTTGATTCCTACGTGACTTGGGACCAAACAGTTTTATGTTCCGTCTATGTGCAGTGGCATTTGCTATGTTGTGTATAATACTGTCTACTGTAGCTGTAGCTGCATTTCTAGTGTGAAGGCGGTAACTCAGGTAATCGGTGTTCTTCGCATTTTTGTATATTGCTGTCTGAACGGCTAAGGAGACAGCGTAAGACTCCGCAGTGAAAATTGAAGCACACAGAGGCAATCTCACAACACAACTTGTTTTTTTTTTTTTTTTTATCTTCTGCTATGGCACTTCCAACATAACTTGCTGTTTTAGAGCCATCAGCATAGAATGTTTTCCAATTTATGTATTTTTCTTTGAGGGCTAAGGACCCCATTAGTAAGTGTTTATGTGGTGTTTGGTTTTGTTTATTTTATAAGTGCGACGTCGAATACATTTGGGAAGTTGTACCAAGGTGGCAGAGGGTAGAGACATTGCAGAACATAAGGTAGTGTATCAAGCGTGTTCAAATCTCGGCACATCTCATCGAAACAAAGCAGAAGCGGCCTGACTGCTCGGGGTTTGTTATTGAACAGTGTACTGGATGTGTATTTAGTAACCATCGTGTAGCAAAGCTGTTTTGATAGTGAACGAACTTTCAGCATGTAATAATGGTTGAGCATGGTTCTGTCTCAAGGTGACGGCTGGTTTGTTTCCACGTAGACTTTGTACGGATGGTGTTCTTTAGGCACCTGCTGACAAGCGCAAACCTAAGTTGTGTACTGGGCATGTATGAGGACCTTGCAGGCCCATACGCTATGCAATTGTAGTCTAGGCATGAGAGCATGAGAGAACGATAAACCTGCAAAAGGCATGTCCTGTGTGATCTCAGGGTTTACGTGATAGCATTTTAAGTATGTTTAAAGATCTACAGGCTTTCTTTTTAAGTGCGTTTATGTGCAGGAGGAAAGTCAGCTTTCTGTCGAATGTAATTCCCAGAAATTTCCGTTCATGTTTTATTGGCAGAGCAATGTCATTCATATTAACTGTTGGATCCGTGTCTAAATCTCGTCTGACTGAGGAAAAAACAGCTACTCACTTCGGCGTGGAGAACATTAAACCATTTCTATCAGCTCATTTTGCTAGTTTATTTATTGTTAACTGGATTTGTCTCTCGCATGTTGATAAACTACAAAACGCACATGCTATTTTAGGTTGTCGACGTTGACTGAGTACATGGTGGACTTAGGGAATATTTTAGCTATAGAGTTCATTTTTACCAGGAAAAGAGTAATACTTAAATGCACCCTTTCGGCACACCATTTGCTTGAGTATATTTTTAGACAGGGTGGAATCAAGACGTACTTGAAATGACCGGTTAGATAGAAAGTGAGCAAGACGTTTTAGCATCCTGCCGCGAACTCTAATGTCTCCCAAGTCGTGAAAGATCCCAAACCTGCATGTGGTATCATACGCTTTTTCGAGGTCACAAAGACTGCAAGACAATGTTGCCTTTGTATAAAGGCTTCTCAAACTGTATTTTCGAAGTCATTTGTTGTCTAGTGAAGCATTGTTCAGGGTTAGCGTCACTGCATGGTGATAAGATATTCCTTGAAGTCCCTCAGTCTCTCCGAGTGTGGATGAATGCGCTGACAATAACTAATTTCAAAACTACTCTAGAAGGCCTCTGAATTCTCCCATCGATTTTACTATTTGTAGCCAGTTATGCGGAAGTTCAATTTTCAGGATTGCTCAGTGAGAAAGTTGGGCAGTGTATATAGGACAAGTTAAAATTTTCTGAAAGAATTATTCGTTCATTAGTCGTGACAATTTCACTGTGTGTTTCTCCACCTCACAGAACACCGAAACAGTGGAAGGGAGTGTCTTGTATATTACTCCTACAATGTGTCTATAGTGCTTTCGTAATAAGGTTTACATAACATGCTATCAACAATAAGCGCCTCCGCCTCCAACTCACTGTCACTCTGGCTTTAGTCAAGTTGTGCAGCTCCCGCCCCTCCCTACTATCAATTAGCCATGGAATATATTATCTCTTAAATATTCCCTCTGACCTATAATAGGCAGAAAGTTTGTTCCAGAGCTAAATGCAAAGAGCTGCATGCATCAGGAAGCGCTTTTGCAATCTACTCTCGTCGACGTAACTGTGTAATATACGCAACGAAGTCACATCTTCACGACAGTTCAACGTGTCCCCTGCGGTCTTTACGTGTCTGAACAAGTCATCTGCTTCCTTACCAGTTGCGCCTGAGCTAAGGCAGCTGAGCTTCAAGGCTTGAAGACTGCTGCAACTTGCGCCAAATCCTTGGTCCATGGATTATTTTTACACACTCCAAATGTCTCTAGAAATCCTCTCTAACCTTCTGAAGTTAACTAACCATATTTCTGTTTCCCGTTACATATGGTATCTACATCTAGTGGTTATTGCCACATCCTACTGCATATAATCTCAGTGGATGCCAGCTCAGTGTGGAATTCTGGCCAATAAATAATCATATGAAGCGGGACCCGTATTGGCTACCATAATCAGAGAGACATTCGGTCTTTCTTAACGAAATCTATTCGCTTCCGAAGAAAAGTATCGGCTCTAGAACTTGCTGATACACAATTACCGATTTTTCTACTCACTCCATCCACATCTAAAATCACGACTGCGTTCTAGACTTCTCCGCCATCTAGAAACTCTTCATCACCAGCTTCGCCCGAGTGGAGCATTTACAAACCGCTTGCTATAACGTTCCTGTCACGTTAACACTCATCGTGACAACTGCGGCTTCACTGAAGCTGTGGAATATGTGCTGCTTGAATCCCCTGCGTATGCCGACGGGTGTATGCCTGCGTATGCCGACTATTAACGTTACATGGAGAAACTTTCCCTAGTGCCTCGAACAATTGAAGGTGCTTAAATACATTAGCCTGTTTTAGGTAACATATGCATGTCATGAACTTGTTTTTGCGTATTTAACTGACATTCGATATCTCGACAAGTTCTAAGTTTACCTTGAAGGATAACCTCAGGAATCTTTCACGCTTTGAACATTCTGAGCCCGTATGTTGTACTACGCATTTCATCATGCCATAACTTTAATTCCCGATGCACCCTAAGATTTACTGACGGTATTTTCTCTCTCTCTGCTTTACTTCTTTTTATTTCCGTACACCTCTGCTTTAGTTTACTGCCCAATCCTGTCTCCTACCCTGAGTAGCATGCCGTCATCATAATAATCATCAACATCATCAGCCTGACTGTACCCACTGCAGGGCGAACGTCTCTCCCATATTCCCCCAGTTAACCCGGTCAGCTGCATGAACTTGACCCCTGTGAACGTTTCAACCTCATTCGCCCTCCTAATTTTCTGCCTACCCCTACTACGCTTTCCTTCCCTTGGAAAACAGTTTGTTGCCCTAAGCGACCATCGGTTATCCTTTCTTCGCGCTACATGTCCTGCCCATGCCCATTTCTTCTTGATTTCCACTGGAATGTCAATGAATTGAGTTTTTTCTCTGACCCACTCTGCACGTTTCCTATCTCTTAATGTTATCCGTACCATTTTTCTTTCCATAGCCCTCTGGGTTGTCCTCAAACTAAGAAAACCCTGTTTGTTAGTCTCCACGTTTCAGCCCCATAGGTGAGTACAGGTAAGATGCAACTGTTGCCAACTTTCCTCTTGAGCGATACCGGTAAGCTACTAGTCATAATCGACGAGTACTTGCCAAGTGCGCTCCATCCCAATCTTATTCTCCTTGTTATTTTCCTTCCATGGCGCAGATCTGCGGTTACTACCTGTTCTAAGTAGACATATTCGCTTACTACTTCCAGTGCATCGCCACCTAGTGTAAACTGCTGTTTCTTCCCGACTATGTTGAACCTTACCTTATTCTTCTGCATATTGGTTTTCACGCCTACCATCCTGCTTTTCTTGTCTAGGTCATCAATCATTCTTTGCAATCCATCCCCTGAGGTAATTAGCAAGGAAATGTCATCTGCGAATCACAGATTACTGGGGTATTCTCCATCTACCCTTATCCCTAACTGCTTCGATCCTATGTCTGAATAATTCCTCTAAGCAAGCTATGAATAGCATTGACAACATCGTGTCTCCTTGCCAAACACTTTTCATCACAAAAATTTTGTTACTTTCTTTATACGGAATTATGGTTGCTGTTCAGCCACTATATGTATCTAAGACAACTTCGGGCATATGATCTGGGCGTGCAAAGCCTATAAGCCTCCCTCAGACCTCTTGCCTGATCCCTCTAAAGAAGCTTGGCACAAGCTAAGGTCCAGCGATGACCCTGGCATTCAGTTCAAGACCGTCGAATGGGCCGGTGTTGCCTAAGTCTCCACGGCCTGCGGCACCTTAGCTGATTTCCCCTATTCCTCCAACTTATTGTGAATAAAGTTTTATCAGCCTCAGTCCAGTACTTTTACACACGGCTCGTCTTCATCATGATTTCGCAATGCCGTATGACCATGGAGGTTTCTACTGAGTCAAATAATTTTTCGTAATCAATGAATGCTATGTACAATATCTGGTGGAGTGGTTTGGGCGCCCGTCTCGGCTGCGGGAGGTGGTCAGTTCGAAACCCGCCGCCGGACACCCACCGGTAAAATTGGGTACAAGCGTCCCCCGGCCCGGCGCCCGGCTCCTTCAGGGGTGTGCGTTTGGAAGAGGCTCTGCTAACCCCGCTGCGCTCCCTCGGGGGCTTAGTTTCGAACAACCAAAAAACAAAAAAACAACCAAAAAGCCGTGGCCTAGTGGTTAGAGCGCCCGTCTCGGCTGCGGGAGGTGGTTAGTTCGAAACCCACCGCCGGACACCCACCGGTAAAAATGGGTACAAGCGTCCCCCGGCCTGGCGCTCGGCTTTTTCAGGGGTGTGCGTTTGGGAGAAGCTCCGTAAACCCCGCTGCGCGCCCCTCCTCCGCAGTGGGCCCAAACCCAGTTTCGAACCTCGCAGCCTGCAAAGGTGGTTCGGTTTGTCTTGCAAAGGTACTTCCTTTGAGCCTCACCTGAAGTGCTCCCTTAGAGCCTCAGCTGCAGCAGTCCTAAAAAAAAA
>JAJIZL010030687.1:0-13456 GCA_023969395.1 Amblyomma maculatum
GCCTGTGGCTGTACCCAAGCATGGTGGCACCGAACGATAATAAAATTTGGCTGCTCAAATTAAGACCCAGCTGTTGTAACGGCTTCTCTAAATACCGTTTTCTCATCATGGTAAAACGGCGGCAAAATATCAAGAAATGATCTATTGTTTCCGGTTCCCCGCAGAATGCGCAGACGGGAGAAAGCGCCAAACCAGACCTGTGCATATAGAAATTTAGGGGCGGAATATGACAGCGTAGCCTGGTTAGAGAGACCTCAGTCTGCCTTGATTGACATGATTTCCTATTCCAGGAATACTTGAGATGCAGGTAGTCATCCGATGATAAAATAGATCCAGACTGCGTGCTTAATAAGGCACGCCGCCGAAATCGTGCTGCTGTTATGTACGCTGTTGCCGGGACGATGGGCAATACAGGGCCATTCAGAGATTATTTAGCAAGTCTGTCAGCAACCTCATTGGCTGTCACATTGCTGTGTCCTGGTACCCACACTATATGTATTAGGCTCAAATGTGAGGGGAGCAATCAAAGAAAGGTGTTTAAAATTGGCGAATCCATATTCGAAGAAAGCGACAAGCACAAGGAATAAGAGTCTGTAATTACAGCCACTGTTGAGTATGTTAGGTCTAGTTTGCGCAGAGCAAGCACCACCGCCAGCAACTCCGCCTGGAAAATTGGAGTAAAATCCGGAAGACGGACTGAAAAAGCCCAGTCTAAAAGCGGACAGTATATTCCAACGCCGGCTATTTCATTAAATTGAGAAGCATCCGCTGCTATCGTTATGCTAACGGGAAGACTTTGTAAATGATCTTCTAATAATTCATTTAAAATGTGAGGTGATAAGTGTTTTGCATTATCAATGCCGTGACCTTCTTTTCCTCGTTCTTCTTCCACTTTCCTCGATTACTTCACGGTGCGGCTGAGGGCACCGAGGAAAAAAAAGTCCATTAATTCGCCTTTAATTTCCTTAAAAAATAAGCAGGAAACTTGGCCTATTAAGAGCAGGCGCGATAACGCCCTACATGCCTTGCGAGCAAATGCATGGCGCATCACAGTTGCTATGCGAACGAGTTGTGACGGACGTGCAGCGAGCAGACAGGCTTAATAGGATATGCGGTCTTTTTTAGCTTCATCCGCTGACTTCACACCTATAGTTACCAGAATTAATGTTTGAATCATGGTATCTCATCTCGTCACACGTGATTTTCAGAGCCACCACTTCCGGCCACCTGTTTTACGTTGCATGAAACATGGCTGTCGCCTTAATAAGACTCCTGTAGTCTGGATTGGCTTCAGCCCCTTTCTCCTCCAGCTTGCTTCCCAGCAGTGGTGACTTCGGCCGCCCAACCGCGCACAGCGTCACAGCAGCATGGCTGCTCGCGGGTGGCACGTCTGTCAGCGGCGGTTCATCCCACGTCAAGGATGCGCGCGACCATGGAAGCGCTGCTTTCTCTGGGGTGAGATATGCAGGTACAGTGCCAAGAACACCGTTCGGCACGGTGCATGCAAAGCGGAAGGATGCGGGGCCGGCACAAATGGCCTTCCGCCAAGTCGGCGCATCGCGAAGGTCGCCGACCGCCCCGCGGCACTTCTGAAGCGCGAAACATAACATCTCAGATGCATGTGGAACTGATGCTATTTTTTGCATTGTGCAAATATGCCCTTCGGCATAAGATATCTAGATATAAACAAGCAGGCCTGTGGTGCATTCCAATATCTTTCGGTGGTGGGGCCCATGTGTCCATAATCTTGTATAAGGTGGCCGGATAGGGTGATAAGCGTGGTTTCGAAGGTGCAGATTGCGAGCCGCCCAAAGTTCAGGGCAAGTTATTAAGAAATGATCAAGCATCGCCTCCGCAGCGGAAGCCGGACAGAAAGTGCAGGTCAGGATAGCAGTCTGCGATGTCCAGGAAGATTTGACCGCAGGTGTCAACGCAGAATCCACGCGGATTCACCTCAACGCCCCCTCCTCACGGCGAGTTAGACCGCCGGGAAAGTTGAATCCACACGGTGGAATTAAAGAACGCGCAGCGGCGGAGAAATTTTGCACCACTATACGGCGTCAGCTTCCAAGCAGCTTCGACAGCTGGTACGTAGCCCTCTGTGGACTTCAAACGCATACACTTCAGCCATATCATGGCCTCCGAGATCACCTCCGTGTTCACGTTTCGCGCGCGAGGGTGATCTCGGAGGCCATGGTCATATTTACGCAGGTTCCGGAGTTCCGCCGAGACGCGCAGTTTCGCCCGGTTCTCATTTGTGTACTTAATTGCAAAATGCTTTCTCGACGACTTTTAGCGCGAAACAATACTAATCCTGAGTCTGCTACCCGGAGAAAAATCCTGTCGCATGCCTGTGGACCCCGCCGGGGTGGCGCAGATGGCGGCGCTCGACTACTGTTCCCAAGGGCGCAGGATCAAGTCCCGGCCTCGGCGGCCGATTTCCGATGGAGGCGAAAAGCAAGGCGCCCGTGTGCTGTGCGATGTCAGTGCACGGTAAAGAACCCCAGGCGGTCGAAATTTCCGGTGTCCTCCACTACGGCGTCTCTCATAGCCTGTGTCGCTTTAGGACGTTAAACCCCGCAAACAAACAAGCATGCCTGTGGAGCTGCTGCATAGGAAAATATATCTCTTCTGTCCGCTTGAGGCAGCGGAGGTGGCTCAGCTACAGAGCCAGTAGCTGCAGGCCCGTGCATTTTCTTTTCCTTTTTCCTACAGCCACAACAACAACAGCGTAACAAATGACGTCATCGTCAGAACTTTTGAAGGCGAGCAGCGAAGCCAGGAAACAGGACGGCGTCACCCGTTTCATGCTTACGTGCGCTGGAAACCCACGGTCGGAATGAACGAAGGGAAGAATGCAGAGAATTCGAATGTGGCGCGAAAGTGGTGATGTACGCGTTTTGCCCTTCTGTCTCCTAGATTTGCAATCGTTGGATCGAATGAGACGCACATTCGACACAAATATCTACTTTGTGCGATGTTGGGTTCAGACGAGCGGACCGGATTCGCGGATCTCGTGTCACGTGGCGTGAACGCGAGCAGCGCGGACTTTCCCGGGCCCGCGGATCACGGACCGGATGGAAAAGGGGCGCCTTACCATCCTGGCGGAGAGGACGACTAGACGGACGGCTATGACTCCTGCCTGCCGAGGCGCACCGTGGGAGGATTCATGCATAGAATCCAGCTGGTTCGTGCTAATGGCAGCGTTTAAAGTGCACACCGAGAAGTGAATGCACCCTCTCAGTTTTGCGAAAGTGTTTACATAGTTTCGCTTTCGTTTTGACGGAGAGCCGAGTTGTCCGCCGAGAGGTGGCTGTCAGAGCTTAAGCTACTCGGCGTGAGACTTCGGGTTCCACTGCCCGAATGATCTTGAGCTGGTTGTGAAGGTGTGAATACGCTTTTGTTTCCCCACAAACTTAAACATAATATTTAAAGAATCGCGGGATGAAAAGGCGGTGTGACCTTGACCCAATTAAATGCCCACATAGTCCCCGCAACTGAACGTATAAATGCACCGCCCCGGCGGTACGCAGAGATGAAAACGCCCGACGGAATAACCGGGCTCAATTTCGACCTCCGGCGGCTGCGTTTCGACGGAAGCGAAACGGAGTGCTGAGTGATGTCAGTGCAATTTAAAGATCCCCAGGTTACACTGTACCCAGGTGGCCGAAATTACTGCCCGTTAAGCTTTCAGTCCCATTTTCCTCTTTCCTTGCGCGGTTCATGTGTCCACGGAGAACGTGTGACAGACATAGCGTTTTTTTCTTTCCTTCTTTCCTATACACCAATTATTATAATAACAAAAGTAAAGTTGGTGGAATGAAAAGGCGGTGTTAAAAAGGTCCTGTCGCGTTTTAAGGCGAAACTTGAGTGTTCGGGCCTAGTTTTTCCCCTCCTGCGGTTATTTATTTATTTTATTTAAAGAATACTGCAGGCCCTTGACGGATCTTGTGTGTCATGTTCTCACCGGCGGTGCGACAACATGCGCTAAAAGCATGGCATGCTTAAAGATCCCTTTCCTGAGAAAGGGGCTACCATCCCCAAAAGTCATAGCAGAACGCAAACGTGTATGGCAACTTTGGGTGCCTCAACGTTGCCGCTAACCCGCTGCTCGGTACACATGCGGGCGGCATGCATCGTTCCGTTTGTCATCGGGCCAAGTGGTGCCGCAGGAGTGACGTCACTGAATTTTCTATCCAGATAGACATGCTGCAACGACAATCAGGCTGTAAACACACAGAAAAGCATGCCTGGCATCCCCGAAATAGCCTGGCACCCCCCCCCCCCCCCCCCCATCTTTCAGAAAATCTAATCAAGCAGATAGAAACGTCCAAGCTTCGCGAAGCCGCATGTAATAGGCACCTCTAAGCGCCCCTTCAAGAAGTTTCGAAGGACTGATATATCGAAGTGAAAGGCGAGCGCGAAATAATTCGATATGCCAGTAATTCGATGTATAAAACATGCCTACAGATGAGCTTCCCTGTAAGCCAGAAGCGTGAATACTGTGTGCACACGCTAGGCTCATTATTGTTGAGACCTCGGTAATGACGGCTGAGCGCACCGCAACATCGCGTCATGCGTCGCGTTGCACAAGTTCCCTTGAGGTTGGGGTTCCCATCAAAGTTGCTGCGGACAGCGCTTTGGGAAAGGCCACCGCTGATCACAAGAGGTGTAACTCTGTTATTGCCCTAGAAAAGCAACAATAACTCGGCTACAATAGGGTAGCTGATTCCTTCGATTCCACCAGCAGGAAAACAGGCCCCGCATGAGCCGCCGCAAGCATTCGGTCAGCAAGGCTGACTTCCACGCGAACACCAGTGCGCCGAACATCGCCTTTCCCGCAAGACAGCAAAGTCGCGCTGAAAACAAACACGCCAGACCGAAGGACACTTTCTCGACGTTCACGTCGTTAAGCGGTTTTTCAGCGTCACTGCATGATTCCCAAGGATGCGTAGCCGACCCAGTTGCACGCGTGACATGTGACCGTGGGGAGCTAATTACGAGAAGCGCCCCTTGCAGGGGCATGACGCGCAGTTCGATATATCAAATATTTCGCTGAATGGGTTTTCGATAAACACGAACACGCCTATACTTTTGCATGGGGTTTTCAAGGGACATTCTGAAAGTTAGACATAAGAAATGTTGCACATATCCGCGATCGACCGTACCATAGTATAGAGGAGGCTATGACCGTACACGATTTCTTGATATATAACTCGAACTCAGGTTACCGCAACAAAACTTGGCGATATGCCAAACCAAGATAAAAAGTTTTCTTGTATGACATGCTGCAGACCGACCATACATGCTGCAGGTGCACACGTATTCGCGCCCCTCGTATTTCCTCAGCTACTGTGAAAAACAAGCCCATGATGCAGGATATTCCAGAAGACGGGTTGTTACCGAATAAGCTTCATAATACTCGCCGCTTCCCCCCCCCCCCCCCCTTTACACGCTCCATAATCTACTTGCGGTGACATGACAGAGAACTTCACGGAAGTGCAGCGTTGCTTGCTTTACGAAAAAAAAAATCTTGCTTACATATTAATAGAGACTTTTAGTATAGCGTAGACAGACACACGCAGAGGAATAGCGCACGCCAAAAATATCGTGACACGCACTGCGCATGCGCTATACGATAGCCGAGACCGAGCTCTTTCGTACGATCGGCCAGCGTACGCCGAAACTTGAGTTTATCGTGCCCGGCCCTCGCGTACGATGGGAGTTTAGCGTTGACAAGATGGCGACGTCCAGGCCGCCCGCTTCAGAGTGAATTTGTTTTCGTTACCGCATTTTTGTGCGCGCTGCCGCCTATAAATGGCACACGGGGTTTTCGATTTGCCTCGTGTAGCATTGAGCACAAATAATTGGCGAATATTTACCTCTATTTTTTATTTTGCACCGCGTCAGTGCAGTCCATAAGCCTGACGAGTAGCGTTGCTTTGTTGGTATGGCAACGCCATGAGTGAATCGTCTTGGCTTGACTGCTTACACGCGTGTATCCGTAAAAATATGCTTGCCAGTACGGGGCTGAAAGGAGGCCGTTATGCACCATGACGGCAATACAAGGTAAAAGTATCAGCGCACGAATACCTACGTTAGGTAGTACAACCACGGCCGCTCAATGGAGACGCACTTGGGTGCGGCCCGTCGCGTCGCCCAGAAGAGCCGTATTGCGCCTAGTTCTCATCGCCACCGCTGCGGCGCCACCGCTCCGGGACGAGTTCGGGCGGAGAGCTGCGCGCAGCGGCCGTGGCTGTGCTTTTGTTTCGGCGTCCGCGTGGTCGGCGCTTGCTCAATTTAGGATTATGAGCGGCGTTTCACTCAGTATGTGATGCTATGTGCAAGTTTGCTATTGATAAGGTGATAGCGGCAAGTCATCATCACTAGGCTTTTCCAAGTCATTCGTGGTCTTCCGTTTACAACGAGAACGGGGCAGTCGTGTGCTTCGCTGAGTGCGCACCCATTTAGTTGCGTTTCAACCACTGTAATAACGTATTAGATATTGCAATCTTGAAATCGGGACATGGTTTGGGGCCATTTATTCAGCGTGCACTTTTCTGGACGTAGCGTTCAACATTATTGTTCAGCCTGTTCCTCCGTTTTCACTGGAAATAATATTCAAGTGGGTACCACCACCAAAACATACTAGCTAACACAAACTGTTGCAAAAGAAACAACACAAGACAGCCAGTTCAACGACATGCCCGCAGGCTCTAGCAATTTTTTTTCTCGTTTATGAAGCCGCGTGATGCACAGAAGACACGCAAGCTTATTTTACAAGCGAAGAACTTTTCTCGAAAAAGGTTTATGTGCAAGCGTGATTTTTCCACTGTCTGATTAATGTTGCCTGTCCAGTTGGTCAGCAGTGGTCGCATTAGTTTAGTTAGGTCTTTAGTGTGACTGCGGTCTTTTCTCTCGCAAATCAGCTCTGGAAATTGCACAAAATAGGGAGGAAGGGATGAAATTAACATGTTGCATAGCTTGCTGCTTCTTATGACCTGCAGGAACTTCATCACCTTGCTAACAAAGGTGCATGGTGATTTTCAGATACCATAGGCGTCCATCATCAAGAATTTTGATAAGTCCTGGGTATTGCAGGAATCACAAGGCACAAATTAATAAATGGATGGGGACTAATAAAATAAAATTATTGACACTCTAAAGTAAGCACTAGAAGTTATTTAAGCTTTGGTAATATATAAATAATGAAAACACGGACAGGCACTGAAAACAGAATAAATAAAAATGTTTCATGAGATTCTGTTAAACTATTTATACTTTATCTTCAAATGGACGTGCAAGGTAACCAGCCAAAAATTCAATCGGTGCTAACTCTATGTCAGCTGCTGGTTCACACCACACATGAATGAATCCAAGCTGACTCGAAAACTCTCTCGCAGCAGACGTGATATGGCAGTTGGCAAGGTACGACTTTCATAATCACGAATGCCAAGTTTTATAGCTGTCTATTGTTGATAGGTGCATTTGCAGACTGATGCTTGCAAGATGCCAACCTGCACAAAGCATGGCAAAATGTGTATCTCAGTCGATATATATATATTTTTTTCGCTAGTTGTACCTTCAGTATTTTCTCCGAGGTGAAAACTGCAGCCCTTGCGTCAACTCTGTCGTTCCCGCCTTTGAATTGCCTTAGGCTGCTAAAAAGCGATACTACAGGCCTGCTGTTGAGGGCCTGCTTTAGGGCGTATCGGAAGCTGAAATTAAGATTCGGTTAAACGCAATGCATTTGTAAGGCACACAGAAGACGTTGCAAGATACTTGATGTGATCAAGAAGGTACTTAATTTGCGCCACTGTGGATCTGGTTGTCATGATTGTTGCTTCGTACGTTAATTTGCTTGGTTAGCCTTTGCTTCGACGTGCCTCCTAGGACCTGAATGTCTTTGATATGGCAAAGTCCAACTCTAACCAAGAGAGTCACTCGTCATCTGACAAATAGAGCGGCTCCTCTTGGTGTCTCTATGGCTTCACTTATGCGATGTTGAGCAAGGCATACCATTTTGATATCATCGTCATAAAAGTGATCGTGGCGCACCTATCTTGAAACACACATGCTTCAGGATGACACGGGGGGTTGTCCAGGAGGAAATGAAGTGTAGCTATAACAAGTGGGGAAAATAAAGCTATTGACCTGCGCACATTAATTTTTTCAAGGTTGTTTGGCTCAACATGAGCCCGCATGAGTAACTCAACTTGTAAGGTGGGCAGTTCGGGAACACGAAGGGGACAGCTGAAGGAAACAGGATCTTCAGTTTTATGTTCTTCGTGTAATCGTCATCTGTGAAGTGCAGTGAGTATACCAGTGACTTGTCACTCGGCTCCCACCGGCTTCCTTTTCCATCCTAGCCCTCCCGAGATATGTTTTTCAGCCATGCTGCTCGACGTTGTGAATCGCACGGGAACCCATGGTAACCGATCTTTTCTTGCTTTCGTGGTGCACAGCGGCACACAGCAGTTGCCTGGCATGGTGCTGCATACGCTTAGGACGCTGTTGATACAGGCACCGATGACAAGCATGCAGAACTATCAGAACCACGCGGTTATGCTGAGTAGTCAAAACGATAACACGCGCCAACCCAGCCAGCGCGCTCCTTCCGCGTCGTCTGCTCGTCCGTGCCGGCGGCGCCTTGTCCTGGAGTGGTGGCGCTCCCGCGGCGGAAACTGTAACTTCTCCCAATACGCGCTTCCCCAGCCATTGAGGCGCGACGCGACGGGCCGCACCAAGTGCGCCTCCTCCATTGAGCGGCCGTGGTACAACAAAACTGCCGCAGCAAAGAAACTGGCTCCGGTGCGACTTGGCTAGTTTTGGCTTGCGAGTAACAAAAAAAAGCCCAAATGTGTTTTTTTTTTTATTTTAAACCTAGATGTCGCCCCTGTAGTTTGCGTTCGCGCTTTCGTACGGCCAACTAAAAGCGCCGATGCAACACACGGAGTAGCGTCCCATAATTTTCTAGCGTTTATCGTACGAAAGCATCCATACGCTATACTAAAGGTCTCTAATCTCCGGCTGCTGCCTTA
Organism: Amblyomma maculatum; assembly: GCA_023969395.1. Classification (NCBI taxonomy): domain Eukaryota; kingdom Metazoa; phylum Arthropoda; class Arachnida; order Ixodida; family Ixodidae; genus Amblyomma; species Amblyomma maculatum. Next base: position 9,042 of record JAJIZL010030687.1, read on the forward strand.
GCGACAAGCAAACTGCTCAACTTAAACAGGCACGACGGAATCTAGTGCCAGTACTTCTGTTTTGTTTTGGAACAGGTGTTCAGTATCCTTCTGCAGTGCGTACAAGCACACCACAGGTAGGTTGTTGGTTTGAGAAACCGAGACTATTCAAACGGACCGGCCAGACGCATGCATGTGACAAAGGGAGTATCCAGTTGCGAAAGTTTGCAAGCGTTACAAGAATCACTGCGCAAAAGAATACCGTGAACAGACCACCGCAGCTGCTCATCGAAAGGAGACAAATCTCTGCGCGTGCATAAACACCTGGGAGCTACCGCGCACGTCACGTGCCTTCTTTGCCTCCAAGCAGGCTCTTCAGCACAGCGACACGAGCGCAGCCGGGTCCTACCTGGCCGTTGGAGGCGACGGGCACGTACGGCGTCCTTCCTGCAGCCCTGGCCGCCGCCATGCCGGCCGCTGCGGCAGCAAGCACAGAGTCCTCCTGCTGATGCTGCTGCGACCGAGAGCGGACGACTCCGGAGTCGCGCGAGCGGCGGCGGGATGACGATGCGCAGCCTCCGAGCGGCACCCAGGCGGGCAGAGACACGGAGCGCGGGAAGTCCTCCGCCGCCGACGCGAGCAGGTCGCCCCCACGCAACACCAGGAACGCCTCGGCGCGGGCGTCGTTGTTGGCCGACGAAGACGCCCGCCGCTTGAGCAGCGACCGCGGAGCATCCATGCCGCCCGCCTACCCGCTCGTCTTGGAGGAGAGCGCGGGTCCTTCGGCGGCCGAACGTCGCCGTGACATCTGTGGCGGCCTGCTGCTCCGACGATGCCAGACTTCCGCGGCACAATAGGCGCATCGTAAATTGCGTCGCGACGGCACACAGCTGCCGCCCGGGTTTTCGCGGAATCGAGGCCGGCCCGCAGGAGCGCGTGTCCCGGGTCGCAGAATTCTTTCGAGACGGCGACGCTGTCCGCGACGTGTCGTGCGGGGGCTCATATCCGTTCGAGACGGAGTGCGCCCTTCGCAACTGCCGTGGCCCAACGGTGCCGCCGAGGGCACTGCTCTTGACGTCCGTTGCACCACACGATGGAAGAGCGCTCCGCCGTGAGCGCCGTCACTACAGCCTCCCCGGGAGCAATTCGAAGTACACGACTGGATAGGAAACGTGAAGCGCACGGTCTGCGTGCAGACCACGCAGTCCGCGAGGAAGGCCCGCGAAACAGCCGACGCACGCAACACAGAGCGCCAACTCGTCGTGTCAGTCTTTATAGTGGCTCGAAGGACCACAGCGCAGCTCCCGCGTGGCACGAACACGCTCTTCGGCAACCTCACTGCCGGAAATTGGTCGCTTCATGGCGACAAGGCAGCAGCGAGGTGCAGGCGTGCAGCAACAAGGGAGGGAGGCACTTAACAGAAAGGCGTGCTTCAGACTACAGCTTTGGCCAAAGTATACGTCATTCTTGCTACGCGGCAAATCTAGCACGATGCTCGGACATTGCGTCTGAGGCAAAAGTGGTTGGCGGAGTGCGAAGATTGGTCTGGTTTAGGGGGTTAACGTCCAAAAGCGACTTAGGCTATGAGACGCCGTAGTGGAGAGCTACGGAGTAATTTTGACCACCTGACGTGCATCGACATCGCACAGCACACGGAGCCTCCCCGCTTCGCCTCTATCAAAACGTAGCCGCCGCCTGTCAGGCTCGAATCCGGGTACTCCGGAACAGTAGTCGGGCATCGCGGGGCCGAGTGCAAACAGGCCACCCTCATCACTTCCCAGTCGCAATGGCAGAGCAAACGGCGAGTGCCAAGTAAATGTATACTGTATTCGAGCAGCCGCAAGTCGAGTTACGGAAATAACTTGCAACAAAATAATAGAGAGTTTTAGAATAGGGGGACACTATCGGTTAGTGGGATAGGGAAACAATATGAAACCCGCCCCCTCTCCTTTATGCGCATCACTCCGCAAGTGCATATTCACCATCATCAGCCCGACTACATCCACTGCAGAGCGAAGACCTCTCTCATATTCCTCTAATTAGCCCGGTCCTGCGCTAGCTGCGTCCAATTGATTCCGCAAACTTCCTAACCTCATCAGCCCACCTGGTCCTCTGCCACCCCTTGCTTCGCTTTCCCTTCCTTGGAACCAAATTTGTTATCCTTCGCGACCATCTGCTATCCTCTCTTCGCACTACATGCCCTGCCCATCTTCATTTCCACCAAAATGTCATTAACTCGAGTTATTTCTCTGACCAACTCAGCACTGTTTCTATCTCTTAACGTCACACCGACTATTTTCCGTTCCATAGCTCTCTGCGTTGTCCTGAATTTAGGCATAAGCATTTCCGTTCTACGTGCGCATTGTTACCCCGCAATCACCAACCCCCTATAGCCGGCATGATTCCTCTATTCTATTCTAAACCTTGTGAATACGCCAGCGACCAATAAACTGATTTGTTCCCTGACAGGGAGTCAGAGAGAGAGAGAGAGAGAGAGAGGTCATCGCTGTCATCAAGGAAGCCCGTCAGCCCAGGAACTTCAGTAAGGATGGTTATACGACGTGAATTTGTGATGAAAAGACACCGTAGAAGAGAGCGTACAGCCAATGTCTAACCAAGCATTTCGTTGCAGGTACGAAAAGAAAGCGATTTTGGTCGATGTCAAAATCAGTCACGCGGGAAAACAGTCGTTCCGCAGCTGCAATGCTGCAAACGAAGCTGCGCGCGTCACAAGATGATTTGCAACACGTGCAAACATATACTGCAGGGAACTGGATTTGGACTTTGTCCACCCGCAACAGGACTCCATAATATACAGACGCCGACTGTCCCAAAGTCGAGCAGACGACGTACAGTTCCGTTCGTGGTTCTAAGTATATCCAGTGTTGTGACAATTAGCACGCCAGGACTTCGGGAGGAAGTGGTACTACGACTGCCAACTCGTAAAATCGCCCGAGGGAGGAGCGGCGACACGCAAACGAGTGACCGCCAATGCGTAGCCGAACAGTGCGTGCCGTACTTGGCAAAAGGGAATACACTTTACACACGTCAGCCCATTTATGCGCCAACCGGTTGCTCAAAAGTGCGTCGCTCACTTAAACCCCTTCGCGTCAGAGAAGCGCCACAAAGGCGGCCCAGCCGTATTGCACTATATACTTCCGGCTAGCGCGGGTTGTTGCCGTTCCATATTCCGGCTCGAGGACGCCTCAGAGGGCATTGCTCAGAGACGCCCGGCGGTGGCCCACACTTCGCGCACACCCCCGCGCAGCACTGAAAGGCAGCGCAGTTGAAAGGCGACGGCACATGACCCCTAGCCGCATTAGCGCGCGGGCGCAACAAAGCCGGGATTACGAGCGAGCGCGCCCACGAGGCGCAATGCGACCACGCGGGCGGCGTTATGCGAAGCAGCGGACTAAGGATAAAGGGGCACATTATTCCGCACGGCCGACCGTATATGCGCCAGTCACACGTCACAGAGATTAAACTGACACGCCTGATAAGCAAACGGGATCAACTCTAATGCCCTTGGGCATGTGACGAAAGAGACATGACCAGAAGTCAAACCGCGTTACACTTTCCTGGACATGGACAGAAGAAGAAATGGACATGGGCAGGACATGTAGCGCGAAAAGAGGATAACCGACGGTCGCTTAGGGTAACAAACTGGATTCCAAGGGAAGGAAAGCATAGCAGGGGGCGGCAGAAAGTTAGGTGGGCGGATGAGGTCAAGAAGTTCGCAGGGGTCAAGTGGGCGCAGCTAGCACAGAACCGGGTTAAGTGGAGAAATATGGGAGAGGCCTTCGCCCTGCAGTGGGTGTAGTCAGACTGATGATGATGATGATTACACTTCCCTGGGACTCGCGAAGAAACTTGACGACGCCAACAACCTGTAGCTGGACTGAGAGCAGCAAGCTTGCATCATATTATTTCATTTCAAGGCGTCGTCATAGCTCACGAAACGATAGGCTCAACGGAAGGCTTGACCTATGAACATTTATAAGGACCTTCATGGCCGTCATCGATGGTCGATATAAAACGACGCTGCTCTAGTAGAGGCTGCACCACCATTTCGAGAGAAGAAATTTCGATGGGTTATTAAGTCGAGGTTCTTGGCCTTTTCATTCACCCCCTCCTGGAGTGCCTGGCTGCGTCGCCGCAGCTCGAAGACTGCAGCTTGCCATCACCATCCAGGCACAGGATATGCTGAACGCTCAATCTATGTTCTTTGGCGATGTTTCTCTCTGCCCACATTTATCACTGACAGGCGCAAGCCGAACAATGATCCGGCGCTAATTAGCGGTGCGACATCGGGGAGACGGTCACAGGGGCCTCCCTAAAGTACTGACCAGCTTTCCTTGAACTTCAGCAAGAGTATGCGTTTCGTTCTACAGCGTAAACGTACCTGCGTGGATTCTGTCCACCGCACTGGGCTCCAA
>JAJIZL010030690.1:0-12789 GCA_023969395.1 Amblyomma maculatum
TAACCAACCAACCAACCAACCAACCAACCAACCAACCAACCAACCAACCAACCAACCAACCAACCAACAGTTATCAGTCAGTTTCATTCATAGTAAGGAACTGTATCATGAAGTCTTGCACCTCTTGACATATGACAAGCAGTCCAACATTGGTCTTTCCTTGTGCATTGAGTGAGGTTGGGGCGCTTCAACGTGATAACTGAAGATTTTAATTCACGTATTTAAAGCATTTCTCTGTAAGAATAAACACAATAATCACTTTAATAGTGCCTTTGCTACATTCCTTTGGCAGTGTATATGGAAAGTCGCGCACGAGTATGTTGCTTTGAAAAACTTCGTTCCGCCGTCTTTTTTTATCACCACTGAACATAATGACGCACCTGGAAGAGGATGTAGGAAGGAAAGAACGTGATGAATGTAATTGTTGTGGGCGCCAGCGAGTGTTGACATTTTTCCTTCAAGCTGCTCACAAGAACTCTTTCTTTTAATTAGCGAAAAAAAGTTCTCAGGATTCTTGGAGAAATAACTGCTCTCTTTCGAGCCAAAAATAAATAACTTCAGGAAGTTAAAGCACGTGCACAGTAAGCGTAGAACAAACTATTTCTTTGATGTGTTACAAAAGCAGCGGCGCATTGCGTAAGGAAGCCGGTTTCGTTGTCTAATTGCTTGCCAGCCATACATGTTGCTTTCAAAGTCGCGAAAGAGTGTTCGTGATGCAAGTACATGAAGCAATTTTTAGCTGTAGCCACCTAGACGACTCATTCACATTTACATGAAAATCGTGAAGTCAATTCACTTCGCAGCGGTGGCTCAGCAGTTAGGGCGCTCTACCATCGATTCCGAGGACGCGGATTTGATCCCGGCCTCGGCGGCTGCTTTGAAATGGAGACAAAAAGCAAAGCTTCCGTGTGCAGTGCGATATCAATGCTCATCGACCAAAGGTAACCCTTGTGTTCGAAATATTTCGAGCCCTTCAATACGGCATCCCTCATAAGGACAGTAAATCCCTATAATCCAAACCAAACCAAATACCAAGAATTCTGCTGGGAACGGGGCTGCAGCTTTCTTCACCGGCACTGTAGTAAGTTCCGAAGAGTAACTGCGTGGGGAATGGAACTTAAGTGATTCATTTTATTTTGATATGTCGCCAGTTCTGGGCGTTGCGAAGCGCTATCGATTCCGGCGCATGTATGCAGAATGAATTACCCGGGCTGCCTTAACTAGAGCGCCAGCTTTGCCCCCTTTACTTACAACCAACACCAACATAGTGGCAGCACCTTAACGCGCGAACTTCAGTGGTTTATTGCCGCCCTTGAGAACCCAATTATCCTCGGTATTAATTTACACGCACGTTAGTGTCTTGCCGCCGTGGAGCGCTTTCTAGGAAGATGGCCCTCTGGTGACTTAGGCGCGTAGAAAACACCCTGACCGTTTTGGGACAGACTCTCGTGGGTTCATTAACTCAAGGTAATGAGCCTGCCACGCGTAGCACAGACACCAATTAATTATTTTTTTAGGGTTGAAATGGAGGCAGAAAAAAAAAGAATTCAAGCTTCCGAAGACAGTACTTCATTCAACACATTGAACAGCGTGGTCTCCTGCGTTACATGAAGTGGACGCATGCATACAGACGAGCTGGAGAGGATGGCATAGAAGTGGAAAGGAAAGAACCAGTGAGAATCTGTGACGAAATGTTCGGCCCTCGTCTGTGCGTCTTTGAGCCAAACAGACGCGGATAATTTCTGGCGTCCCGTAGCTACGAGTGCACGTACACTTGCCCTTAAAGTTACGCCTCGACGTTACGAGCTTGAGGAAAGCACAAAATTTTCACGCGAGTAATAAAATTTTTCGCGCGATCATAAGCTAATACAAAGAAACACCAAGAAAAAAGCAAATCCATTATAAACATCGTCGGCCTCTTTGTTATTTTTTACAGAGTCTGTTAAGAAAACTCTTGTGCATTGAGAGTCAATGCTAACTCGCGACACAAGTTTCGATGCTAGGGTTTACGATAAGTTGTAAAGCTCAAAGGGCACGCATCATATCTCACAAATTTCACCATGTAGTCGTGCTCTCTATCATCAGTCGCGCTCGCCCTGTGGCCTAATTTTCTTCGTCTAATAATACGTCATTTAATTCTTGTCCAGTCCTCCATCGTACTGTCTCAGCCCCTTCGCTTGGTCGAAGATGTTCATGCTGATAATAACGTCGGTATTTAAGTCTCTGGTGTCGAAGTACTGCGCCGATGGCCTATTCCCAAATACGTCCCAGTTCCCGCACTTTCTCTCTTACTGAATCGCAGCGCTGTATAAGGGGGCACAAATAGATGGAAATAGTTTTCTGACATATTCTAGGCATTATTGAAAGATAGTAATGCAATAAGTTGTCGAAAACTGTCCGTATTAGTACTTAGAAACATATCAAAGCCCAAATTACAGTAATTAGTAATTCTTTAGAATTACTAAACAGGGGAGCAGGACTTTGAACATGACTTATAGGGTTGTGATAAGTTTTTAGTTAAAATATAGATCAGTTCAATGCTGATACATCAGTGAAGACATTACCACGTCAGCATTAAAGCCCCCTTTCTCCAGAAAATCCGGCGTCGGCGTCATTAGCAAAAAAAATAAAAAATAAAAAAATAACGCCGGTGGTAGCTGACTGGTAACCTGGCTGGACCCTGAGTGGTCGGCGAATTCTATGACATCACGAGACCACATTACATGGCTGAGTCGACAGAAGTAGCTTGCAGCTCCTTGGAGACGACTTTTCAATCCATGACTTTTGGATCCCAATTCAGACTCGTTATCCCCTTGACACGCAGACGCGTTCGTATGACATGGTTGAAACGGAGATATCTATTTCGGGTGGCCGCTAACTTCATGTCGTAGCTCACGAGTGCATGCTAATGAGTACATGCGAAATAACAGAGGCAACAACTATGGGAACATGTAGTGATTAAACCGGTAGAAAAGTGTATGTATGCGAACGAGGATGCGTGCGGGCTTCCCTAGAAATTCAAACTCAGGAGGAGATTTTCATAATTTGAGGGGAGGTGGAGTATGGGGGAGATCAGAAAGGGTTGGGGACAGAGGAGAAGCCTTAGTTATTTTTGGCAGTCATCGATGTAAAAATCGTTAAGGATCTACGAAGGTTTCTTCAAAAATAAAAAAGAGGCATGTATACCTCACCGGCAATGTACAGAAAAATCCTGATAGCCACAGACGGAAGCAAATAACGCCGTCGCGTCATGCCGTTGAAGGCGAAGTACAAGTGTCCCCCAATTCTTTCCATCTAACTTGCGAAAATAATTTACTCAGCAATTTCTAAAAAAATTTAATACCTCAAAATTTGACATATACAATGTGGTTCAAGAAAATCGGTGACTAATGTTAAAGAATATGCTCTTAGAGATGTGAGGACGACGTCTGCGGCGCAGCTGTATGAATGTTAGCGGAGTGAAGGGCTCGGTAAGTTTCAACCAAATGGGGCTCTTCAACATGCCCTGATCGCATTACTAGGGTGTTTAACAATTCCTTCGCAGCCTCGTCATGCTTGGAGTGCCTGCCGATCCGAGCACATCAACGCTCCGGGGTTGATGCATTCATAGTAATAATTGTACTCATAGTAATATGGTTAGGCATAGTCATGGTTATGTATAGCCTTGATTCGCTATATATATATAATCATGGTCAGCCAGTCAAAGCCATGTTGAGTCATAGTTATCGTTTGTTGTATTCATATATTCATGATTAGTCAGTCATAGTCATAATCACAGTCATGGACAGTCATTTATAGTTTCAGACGGTGTTTTTTTTTTTTTTTTTTTTTGCTATGGCTTGATTTGTTCACTTCCCTATTTGTGCCACAAGACCCTCTAAACTATAAGGGATGCAGCTTCATGCTGCCAAACTAGATGGCGCCGCCGAGGCCATCGATGTGACAGCAGCGGGTGTCTTATGCAGGCGCACATTGCTAGATTACTCGCCGACGAATATGCTGTACTATCGCGCATGTTCAAAACAAAAGATTGTGCTGTGACGAATGTTATGGAAGGCTTCGCTTAACCAGTTTCCCCACGAGGGCCCTCTTAAACCCTAAGAAATGCAGCTTTACGTTGCAAAACAAAAACAAAAAATTAAAAGGGTGCGCTTGAGCTTCGCCTTAACAGTGGACGCCCTAACACCAATAACACCACCTTTTCATTCCGCAAATTTATGCACTGGGAGACTGGCTGAGAGTATGGCATAGTGTTAACGTCTCTTTTATTTTTCAGAGAGAAAGGGGGGGGGGCGAGGGGGCATAGGGAGAAAGGAAGATGCAGAATCTGTCTCGCTTCTCGGAGTACACCTACAATTAAAATGAATGGCATAAAACTGGAGGTGCATATCTTGTCGTTTAGATTCTCAATTCGAACCTCTAATTTGGCCATCAGATGGATGCTAAATGGGAAGCGTGACGGAATGACACCGCCTTGAACGCTGCGAAATTAACGCTTGCGTCACTGTTCCGAGTAAATATTGCCAAAGCGGGTGGCGATAATAATTTCATGTTTTTAGTTAACGACAAAATAACCGACGAGAATGTGATTGGTGGTATAGCATGCTCTATCCTGGAAGGTGGAAGTGTCGTTTCAGTTCTGTTAGCAACGGCCGAGGAGAAGTCGGCATTAAACATTTTAGCGCACAAGGCGTTATTGCTAACATGAATCACTAATAACAGAAGTTTCCATGAAAGAAGAACAGCGTGCTGAGCGATGAATGGCGGCTCAATTTGTTTGTTTTTTATCCCGCTGTATTTAACTAGGCACTGCGTGTTCCCAGAGACTTAGCTGTGGGGAGGACATGTTAATTTTTGTTTTCAAGATGTCTAAGAATTGCAGTAATCAATGGTTTCTATGAGCTGGCGCGAAAACTGAGTTGACTGATGAATTTAAATATCTAATCGTCTGGAAAGGTTTTGATTGCTAACAAACCCATGATGAGCATACCAAGAACTAACACTAGGCACAAAAACCTAAATATACAAGAAAGCGTCAAGTTCAAGGCTTATATTATAATTTACTTTGCCGTAAAGATCTTATTGTTTTTTTCTATGATAGGTCAGTGTAATGACTGGGTAAATGAATGCATTGATGGCCATTTACATCAGCAAGACATATAACGAGTTGAAAGGTACGTGATTCATTTACGTACGATCGAAAATGCGCGAATGATTTTCACTATGCCGGTAGGCTTCACAGTTACTTTAGTAAAATGAATTATGTGCAGAAAATATAGAAATTATTGGCTACTACACTGCTAGCTGTCCGTGCTCTCTGGTTATGCGAATCAACACTAGGATAACCAAAGATTAAAGAAGTTAATAAAACCAAAGCCGCAAGAAAGACATTTGTGTAGCTAATAAGATCATGTAGTCCATATAAAGCACCGCACAACTGTGCCTGACTGCAGAGGGAAGTTTCATTAAGGCGATTCTCAGAAGCATTATCTGCATGGTCAGGGCTTCTAATTTGAACACAGAATGCAAATAAGACCCGATGTATGGTCACAGGTCGTGAAAGCAGGCTCAGAGCTGAAATTATTCGTTAAATAATCAATGAAAAAATGAGGCGCTGTGCATTAATTGTACGGCAGTCTGTAGGGGGAAAGAAATGATTAAAAAGGGAAAGCACCGAGAAATTGACGACTGTCCACTAAAGCCCGGAGAGGTAAAATAAATGCGAAAAAATGCTGAAGGTTAGCTCTTCTAAACCTAGTTAGGAAAAGCGAAAACATTTCACTTGCTGACGAAATTTCATGGTATCAAGTTTGCGTAACGTTTTGAGATGGCCCAACTTCGTTTCTATCCATAGACAAGCGCCTAGGCTAGCGGTGCGTTCCTCTTGAAACCGCGGCCATGCGAGCGACGAGTGATACTGTCTGATGGTGAATTACAATCACAAAACCAGAGCGGCCCGCACACTCCGTGACAGAGCATCCGAATCCGGCGGAGAGCATGCGTTCCGACTCTGCGTTTCGAACACTCGTGTTCCGGCCGGAGCAAGAAGGTAGCGCTCGCGAACTGACGGAGGAGAAACCCGTCATTCCTTGCGCTTGTCTGCGCTCCATGTACGGGCCGAATCGTCTTTTTTGAAACCAGGAACCTTTCTAAGTTGCCTTCGCTGGTTCTTGAGATTTAGACATCAACAATATACGCGATAATTTCATTCATGGTCGCACAGTCAAATGCAGGCGCACACGGTAAGAGTTCCTCGGCAATTTTTCGAATAAAACAGTCGCGGTGCGCCGTTTTCAGCCGACCAAATTATAGCAGTAATTGAATGGCTTGGAGTTTACGAAATTGTAGCACATACAGACAGTTTTGCTGTCGCCCTTTGAAATGAGCCTGCTCTTCGACCCGCTATCCCCTAATTCGCGACGGGGAATTTACATCGAAAGCAGCGGCTAGTACCGATCGTCTGCTAAAAAGCACAGAGGGCGGAGTCTGCGCGGCCGAGACGACGAGCGAGCGGAAATGGAGAGCGCCGTTGAAGGAGTACGTCACGCAAACTTCCGCCTGGTTCCGCCAATTTCGGCGGAGCACTTTCGACTGCTCCACGGAGCGACGTTGGCTCGACGATTGCTCCTTATCTGCGTTTGGAAGACGCGATCCGTGTTCCGGATCTGCGTTTAGAATACTTTTGCTGAGCAGAAAAAGTTGCTCTGGAAGTGTTCCAGGCTTGCGATTGGAATTCACCATGAGAGCGGGCGAGCGCATGCGCGGCGTCTCCAGCTGCGGCGGTAAAGACAGTGTGGGCGCCGGCTTCGGAACTACTAATGTAACTACCGCCACGGGTGACGTAGATAGTCACATGGTCCAGCCAGCGCAGCCCCAGAGCGGCTGAAGTGTTGCTGGAGGTCAAAGCGACTGAGTATAGGTGAAACTCGCGAAAAACGGTGTGGTAAAGCTTTACCATACACAAAATCAAAGAACAGTTGCAGTGGCGCAGCTGACGTAGTGGGGCAATAAATAAGAATACACTAGGTAGCAGCAGAACCTGTGAAAGGAGCCGTCTGCTTTAAACCCCACAGAAGCCAGCGCAGGTCGAATCAGCAGATGATGGCCTCATTCTGGGCTGCTCAGCGAAGGAAGAACTAACACAACGGTCTACGGTACAGCCAGTCTCTACATCATCGACCACTTCTTAACTAATCTTGAAAGTGGAACTTAATGTGTACAGATTCTAATGTGACCTTCATTTTGGTGCACTGCTGCTGTAACTTGCCCACTCCTTTTTTTTTTTTTTTTTGTCGTTCTGTCTCCTTACATCTGGCTCCCAAGATCCACGTAGCTCTTATTCGCGTTAGCCACCCACATGTCAAGTTGCCAAGCAGAAGGCTCATCGTTATATGAGGAAGGCCCGCTAGCTGTTTCTATTGTTTCATTCTGCAAACCTTTCCTTTCACGTATTCTCATCGTATGTGCCGCTCTTGGGGTACCTTGCATGGCCCTCGTAATTCATAATGCACAGTAAACACGCCGACTAACGGAGCTTGTTTAGCTCAAGACATAACCTTATTAGTTTCCTTCGCGCGCAGCGGTGTGGCCGAGGCGTTTTCGGTCCCTTTATGACAAGACAGGCACAATTTCGCGCGCCCGTCCTGCGGCTACATGGTCCATGCCCGTCGATGTAGTCGACAAAGAAAGAAAATTCGCACGCGTCATTTCTACGCGGAAAGCAACACATTTTTGCTCCGCGACAGGCACGGCAGCAAACCGCTACGTGACGCTCGGGGCCCCTCATGAATATTTCACGCCGCTAATGATGTTAATGCAGCAAGGCTGAGAGCTGAGGATAAAGCTGCCTAAGAGGCTCTTGTTGCGTTTAACAACGCGCCACGCTGTCAAGATCTGCCTAAAGAAGCTTCATCGCTCTCTAAAACTTTGCACCGTGGTTTTATCTTTAGGGAAAAAAAAAAGCTTAAGATACAATTTTATTCTGTTTGCAGTCCTTATGTCGTTCCGTTGCTCGTCCTAACTGCTTTTAAGCGCAAATTTTTGGCTGCGATCTTTATCAATTTCCTTTCGATAATTCACACACACAAACACACAAAAAGAAATGGCAGGGATTTTCTCTATTAAACCGATAATAGTGCGAAGAATCTGCTTTCTTTTGTCTTATTTGTATTAATTCACTGTAAGGGCTGTTATTTCCATGATACTTACCTGTTACAAACTTTCTGTGGCTTTGAGCCTGGTCTACTGGAATTTCAGCTTAGGGTGCATTTCAGCTGCGCATGAGGCGCCATCTAGGAGCCGCCGCATGAAATGCGCTTTAACCGATTAAGACGCTCGGCTGCTGAACTGAGTGCCTGGCTTGGAAGCCGCTCAGTTCGATATGCTGAGCTTGTTTCTTTTTCACTGTGAAAGCACTAAACGAAATGATAGTCAGTCATTGATCAGTCATAGGCCCCATCCCGCTCTCTGTTGACTGGTGAACTTGAAAGACACGTCGAGAAGACTCGCGCGTTGCAGCCGCTATACGAGACTCGGTTTAAATTCACCCCTCGGCGCCACGTGGTTGTGACCGCAAGAAACCGCTTAGCCAATTAGACTGACGGCACAAACAAGATCGGAAATGCCTCTTGGTCGGTCGGTAAAGATCAGGGCATGAGTGTTTTCGCACCAGTTAGGCTGTGGATTGTTTTCTCCACAAGTTTCCCCAGCTTCTCGTGGGATGTTAGGCTTTGAATTTACTTTGTGCTCAATACCTATCGCCGCTTTGTGCCATGTTTTTGAGCGGACGACAACAACTTTACTGAATGTGGGACTGATAGACGAGCATGCAATGAATTAACAGGCTTGAGGGAAAAATAACCTTTTTTTAGGCATATTCCACAGTGAGAAAATGAAAAAGGTCTTTCATGACGTCTTCCTTGAATGTTCACTTTACTTCAAAACACGATTGGCAACGGAGCTCGGAAGTAGTTTAAAGAGTAATGATAAACTGTTTTTTCTTGCCGATTAGTAGCATGGGTGATGAGCTAGTTGGTTCTTATTAACCGATACCATTAATTATTTATTTTGTGCCTTAGATAAATTATAAGTTGTGTCAAGCAGTATTGTGCGCCACAGTTATTCACGGAGCTAATTCACCCCTAGTAAAATTTTGAATATTTTGCGCTCTGTGCCGGGGATAACACAATTACTAAAAAACCAGGTAAAGGACATTACTATAATGTCACTGTTGTGCGGTCCTTTAAGTTCTTTTTTTTTTTGTTTATAACAGACTGAACATAATTATTGGTGATGAAGAGCGTGGCTCGCCTTGTCTTGGAATATTGTTCCGTCGTCCTCAGGCTACTCGTAAACGAACGATTGTCACTCAGTCATTGTTGACTCCGGCTTACGCTGTCGCATCATTCCAGAAATAACACCTTTGATCTGGACAACTGTTCTGCGTAAGGAAGGTAACACCATTAAGGCTATTCAGGAACGCATCGCGTTTGGTCTCCCATACACATGGCCATGTTTCCGGATAACGATGCCCAGTACAGCGGTCGCTCAGGGCACACAGGCTTCTGGGTGTGTATGAGCACATGACTGATGTACCCTGTATCTTGGGAACGGAGGATATTGTGTGCACTTCCGACATGTAGCAGACTGCTTGAGTGTAAGTGTAGGAAGTCCGTTTGGCATAGAAGGTGAAAATGCGCCCACCTACCGTATGGCCTCAATCATCTTGAGGCCCATCCTGACGCAAATGTAGGTGTGTCTTGGTCTGGACACTAAAAGTTCCGACACGCTGTAGTAGCAGTCGCCAAGCATCTTTATCCGCATGCAGTAGTTCTCCTACAAAACACTACGGCACCACAGCGGTGGCTGGTACGACTTCTCGGTCTTATGAGTGACCGTCAAGAGAACCGGGGAGCGCAAAGAAAAAAAGAAAAAAAAAGGAAGCTGGGGAGGTTGTGCGTCTCACTTTTTACACGCTGCAAGAACCGTTGTCTCTTCTTTTTCATATAAGTCAATGAAAACGACACGAGAGATGAGCTTGTCTTGTACCCTGTCTTGTGTGTGTCTTTTTTCGCTCAACTATATAATGTCTGAAGTATTGCACCAATTGGCCCCACAAAATATCCTAGTGAATAACTTCACTGAACTAATGACCATGTCACTGATACTGACTTATGTTCAATGTAATTATGTGATAATCATTAAAGAAGCCAGGAATGTACATTGACTTGTGTTTAGCACCTTGCCGAAGTGACCTATTTTTATCAACATGTGAAATAATGCTGTATGACTGCTTTCGCGACCCCGATGGTATAAATATTTGCCGATTTGTTGATGATAGTGTTTTTTGGAGCCTGTGCAAATTAATGTTTTTTCTGCTAACGATAGCAAGCATCTAACCAGGTTTTCAGCGTTTTGACGCACGAGTTGCCACGGAAAGTTGACGCACGAATTGGTGGAATTTTATCAAGAATTGAAATGTAATACTTCATTTTTAAACTGAACATGTACATCAGGCCTTGGAACCCAGAGGCAACAAACCCTTACTTGATCTCTTACTGCTCGACCTACTCTGTGTTGGTGAAAAGAGTCATCGTGACGTCGTAAATATTGAGCGCTCTGAACAAGTCCTTCCAGCTTCCGGAGCCAATTACAGTGCCTTTCAAGCGCAGGTTATTAACGTTCCATCTTGGCATCAGTTGCTGAGGAAGTGCTTCACAAGTGGATGCTGTTGAGCTAGTTGTTTCTGCATAGTAAGCATAACACCACAACGTGGACGAAGGCATGGAAGAGACGACGACTCATTCGTCGTATGTGTTTCTTTCATAACTTCATCCAGGTTTTTTTTTTGCGTTTTGAGTTATACTTCATCTTCTATGCTGTGCTGAACAAACCAGCTGACAATCAGCCCGATCAAAGGAATCGAAAAAAAAAAGAACAATTACAAGGGTTCAACGCTGCTGAACCAAATATTGAGCAAAACCATCAGCTGCGGGTGATCGAGCGTTCTTCTTCTTCTCTTTTTTTTCTTCCTCAGCTCACATATAAAGCCCCGCTTTAACCAAGCCGTATGAACGTGATTTAGTGCCCTATAGCGGTAACTTGAATGCCAAGGTCATAGCAGGCTGATTGTGACATAACCGTCCCATGTGAAACGAGAGACCCAAGTTGGCAGCTCCTGCCCATCTCTCGCTTTTGTGTCATGTGGGGTGTGACGTCACGCGCTGCGCCGTGGCTGCGACCACGCTACGCCAACCGCTTGAGTTGGTAGCCCATCTCTCACCCTATAGTGTCACGTGGGGTGTGACGTCACAGCGTCACGTGGGTAAGACGTGGCTACCGGCCGTACTACGCTGAAGGCTCGAAACCTAGAGTAGTATTGCTTTCGCAATAAAAGCCAATTATCGGATACTTTAATGGGGTTTCGCGCAACCTTAAGAAGATCAGTGTGAAGACTAGCGTTAATGTTGTTTTTGCTGCACCAGAAAAATTCTCCATAACCGAGGAATGAATGCGAAGACATGAACGTAGTTTGTTCAAAGCGTCACCAACAGCGCTTTGTGTGCTGTTGGAGTATCGTCGCGTATTACATACCACTGGCTTGTGCAAGTTGTATAGGGGCTGAATTTAGAGGGGTCTTAATAAGAGCTTAACGAACTGCGATAAGAACTTTCAAAATAACCCGCGCAGAAAAATGACTGATTCCATGCAAAATTACCGCAATTATACTCCAGAACTTGAAAAACATCGGCGTTCCACATGCAAGACTCAACTAAGAATAAAAATTACCGAAGATGACAAGACTAAGATCCAGTAGGTCGTGTTGTAAAAATCCCCGAGGTTCGGCCTAAAAGATGAATTTAATTATTTCGCTCTGCCATAGCAGCGGAATTATGCTTTCACACATTTGTTGATGCGATATCAGTTGCCTGGATACGGCCGTATGTAACTTCTTGCCTTTATGCGAATTAAAAAGCGCTCTGTCCAATTTTGTTCCGTCGTTTGCTGTATTTCTACGCTAGAAATCAAGTCCAGTAATACACCAACCAGCTTGCAAAAACTTTCCCGCTAATTGTCTTTTTTAACACTACAGTACGAAGGAATGTTATTCAGGATGATTTGACAAATGTGAAAGCGCCACTCCAGTGTCACGTGACAAGTAGGTGTTACGTGAATCAAGATGACTTGCAAAAGGGAATGACGTCCACTCGGAGTCTCGTAACGAATTTTCACATGATGCAGGATTATCAGCCGCAACAACCGCTACTTTCGCTACTGAAGAAGACTTCAATGGCCTCGAGAGAGAGAGAGAGAGAGAGAGAGAACAACTTTTATTTAAAATGCCTGCAGAATCGGTTAGGCTCCCTCCAAGCAGGGAGGACAAGCTTTTCCGGCGACGCGTCCACTACGTCAGTCTCGTGCGCTGTGCTCCTTGAGGTCTTGTTACGTCCCTCGCTACTTCCGCGGGTTCGAGAGGGCCGCCGCCCCCTTCTTGGGGGTGCTGCCCCCCTCTCCTCGGTTTCGCTCGGTCGCTGCCTCTCTAGAGCTGCCGAGACCTGCTGGATGGCCTTGAGTTGTGCCTCTTGATCACAGCTCCTCGTTGCAGCCTCTAGCTGCGGCGGGATCGTTGTCTTCTCACTGGCTTCGCGCGGATTTACGCTACAGTCCCAAAGTATGTGAGCCGCGGTGGCTCTCTCCTTCGCGCACAGTCTACACATGTCGCTCGCGTGCACACTCGGACACGTGTGCTTAGCTAGCACCGGGGTGAGCAGGGACCCCGTCTGTAACTGT
>JAJIZL010030690.1:21979-34473 GCA_023969395.1 Amblyomma maculatum
AATCAATCAATCAATCAATCAATCAATCAATCAATCAATCAATCAATCAATCAATCAATCAATCAATCAATCAATCGATCGATCAATCAATCAATCAATCAATCAATCAATCAATCAATCAATCAATCAATCAATCAATCAATCAATCAATCCTCTGCTTTCCCTTGTTTTCTTTCGCACACGTACATGCGGGACCAATGTATGCCGCGTGAACAGCAGCTGAAGTTCTTTATGAAAAAAAAAAAAAACAGAAAGCTGTCAGTGAGGGCTCAAACGCTATGCGGAAATTCCAACTTGACCAAGCCCTTCTCTTGAGCACTTGTAGCTCAATGACCCATCGTGCACTGGTCAGCCACCGCACACCTGCTACCCCACAAAGGCTGTATGCACATGAGCAGAGGGAAAGACGCGCATATAGCAATACGAGAATGCATACAAAAGAAAACATCCACTGGTCCCCGATATGACATTCAACACTGAACACTGCACAAAGGGAAGGAGCCCTGTGTGCCGGCAACAATGAGCTGCCACCGCGCCTCTGTGGTGCGTCCCTGGTTCCACCAATTTAGTAACCCTTCGACCGGGGACAGGTGCACATCTCAAAGTATCTACCTCGGTTCCTATGCTCTGTGCGAGAAACCGAATGGCGCGAAAGTTCACCGAACTTCACAGACTTCTTGTTTTAACTGAGGAACATAATATGACCCAATTTATGATCACAGGGCGTGAAAATGCTATCAGCTGAAATTATTCGATATAACTAATCAATGAAAAAAATGGGGCGCTGGACATGAATTGTGCGGCAGTCTATAGGGGGAAAGCAATGATTACAAAGGGAGGGCTTCAAGAATCGGACGGCTGTCCACTAGAGCCCCCAGGGGAGGTAAACTAAATACGAAACTTTGCTGAAGGTTTAGCTCTTCTAAGCCTATAGAAAACGAAATATGTCACTGGCTGACGACTTTGAAAGGTCTTTTGCGTAACGTTCTGAGATGGCCAGACTTCGCTTGTATCCACGGGGAAGCGCCTATGCTAGCGGTGCGCTCCTCTTGAAACCGCGACCATGCGAGCGACAAGTTACGCTGTCTGAGAGCGGGGGAGCGCATACCTACAGCTGCGGCGGTAGAGTGCGAGTGCCGGCTTCGGAACTGAAAATAACTACCGGGACGAGGAACGTGGCTAGTCACATGGTCCAGCTAGCGCAGATCCAGAGCAGCTGAAGTGTCGCTGAAGGTCAAAGCTAAAGAGAGGCGAAAGTGGCGAAAAATGATGTAGAAAAGCTTTAGCTTTAAAACCGAAGAACAGTTGCAGTAGCTCAGCTGACGTAGTGGGGCGATAAGTAAAGAATGCACTAAGTCGCAGCAGAACCTGTGGAAGCAGCCGTTTACTTTAAACCACGAAAACACCAGCGCAGATCGGATCCGCAGATGACGACCTCATTTCTGGGCTGCTCAGCCAAGGAAGAGCTAACACAACGGTGTACGGTACGGCGGGTCTATACATAATGGACCAATTCTTAACTAATCTTCGAGGGGCAACCGAATGTACTGATTCTAATGTAACCTTTTTTTTTTGTCCACTGGCGCTGTAACTTGCTCACTCTTCATTTTTTTTTGTCATTTGTCTTCTCACATCTGGCTTCCAAGATCCATGTAGATCGTAATCGCGTTATGCACACGTCAAAATGCCAAGCAGACGGCTTATCGTTATACGAAGATGGCCCACTGTTTTTATTAGTTCATTCAGCAAACTTTTCCTTTCCCGTATTCTCATCGTATACGCCGCTCTTGGGGTACCTTACATGGGCCTCGTAATTCATAATGCACAGCAAACACGCCCACCAACGGAGCTTGCTGAGCTCGACACACAACCTTATTAATTTCCTTCGCGCGCAGCGCTGTGGACGCGGCGTTTTTGGGCCTTTATTACAAAACAGGCACAATTGCGAGCACCCGTTCTGCGGCTACGCGGTCCATGGAAAGTCACACGCCTGGTCATCACGCGCCTATGCGCGTAGGCGATGTAGCCGGCAAAGATTCGCGCGCGTCACTACTACGCGGGAAGCAACACATTTTTGCTCCGCGACAGGCACGGCAGCAAAACGCTACGTGACGCTTGGGGCACCTCATAAATTATTCACGTCTCTAATGATGTTATTTCAGCAAGGATGAGAGCTGAGGATAAAGCTGCCCAAGAGGCTCTCGTTGCGTTTAATAACGCGCCACACACTCAAGGTCTGCCTGAAGAAGCTTCATCGCTCTCTAGAACTTTGTACCATGGTTTTATCTTGAGAAAAAGAAAAAAAAAATAACGACGTAAGATACAATTTTTTTTTGTGTTTTCATTCCTCACGTCTTTCCGTTACTCCTCCTAAATTCAGTTTAGCTCAAATTTTGGATGCGCTTTTTTTCAGTTTCCTTTCGATAATTCACAAGTAAAAAAAAAGAAAAGAAACGTCATTGGTTATCTAGAATAAAACGATCATAATGCGAAGAATGCGCCTTCTTTCGTCTTATTTACATTAATTCACTCTAATTGCTGGTTTCTTCTCGATACTTACCTGATGCAAACTTTCTGTGGCTTTGGGTCTGGTTAGAATTTCAGCCGTGCATGAGGCGCCATCTAAGAGCCGCCAAATCTAATGCGCTTTAATCCTACTTGCTTTTAACGACCGAAAGCACCTGCTGTGGCGACTTCGCTCGAAGTCGCTCGGCGGATGAACTCGAGCACCTGGCTTGGAAACCGGCCGGTTCGATATGCTGCGCTTGTTTCCTTTTAGTGCGTAGCACTACCAGCCGCAATCACGGATTTCGCCATTTCGCTGATGTCTGTCCGGAAGTGCTCACTCTCTCACTTTTCATGAGCTTGAAGTGGAGGAAGAGGAGATGGCGACGCGCGTGTCGCGCGGCTCAGCATTATGGAGGCGGAGCGGCCGCATAGCTGCAGCAGAAGACTCTCTCTCTCTCTGTTCATCCGCCTCCCCGTGAACTTGAAGAGGAAGAAGGGAAAATGGCGACGCCCGCACCACGCGACTTAGCAAGGGGGCGGAGAGGCTGCATAGAAGCACCAAATGAGAGAGGGGCCTGTCGCGGGTGTAGCGGCCGTTACGGGGTGCGGAAGCGTGTTTTACTCCGGAGTGCGGAGTTGTGTGTCTCTCACAAGTTCTCAACTTCGGCATTAGTCACTCCTCAGCCTTCACGGACAGCAGACGCGGTGCTTCCTGGATCTCGGCTCCGAGGTGCTCGCCGCGTTGTGAAGCAGCTTGTGTTCACCTCCGCGCCCTAACTGGCGCTCGCCCTTCAAGCGCGTTTCCCCATCTCAAGTTCACAACTGTTTGAAGCACAACTGTTACGAAGACAGCGGGTTCGTGAGTGCACTGATTATGATATTTCAGCTAAACGGTGCTAGAATCTAGAAGCACAAAGAATGAGGAAACGTGCCGAGCTTGCTCAGAAAACTGCTCAAGAAAGTGAGCGTCGTCGTGAAACGGATGCCGTAGCGAAGAGGAACAAACAGGCGGTAGCAACTCCAGGACAGCGGGCTGCGCGACTGCAACCCTAGTGAAAAATCCCGTATCGCGACAAACGGGTTTGAACCGGTCCTGTATTATCCCGTATAAATTTGATACCGGTGTGACCAGTCCTGTATGAAGCTTAAACGGGTTTATAGCGGGCAGGTCATGTCCGGTATGAATCTCAATCCGGATGGTCCAGTCAGGTATAGAGATAATACAGGGCAGACCATTTCCGGTATGAATCTTATATATGACATCCCAATCCGGTATTGATATGAAACAGGGCGGACCAGTCCTACATGAAGCTTAAACGGGTTTATATCGGACAGGTCATGTCCGGTATGAATCTCAATCCGGACGATCCAGTCCGGTATCGAGTTAATACAGGGCAGACCATTTCTCGTATGCATCTTATACACGACGTCCCAGTCCGGTATGGATATGAAACAGGGCGGACCAGTCCTGTATTGAGCTCATATACAGGACAGGTCATGTCCGGACAAATCCGATATGAATGGAACTGATACGGGACAGAGTATTTCCGCTTCTCAGTACAACTCGGGCGGATCGTGAAGCTCAGCCAGGATGACCACGTCGGAATATGCCTTCACGCTAAATAAGCATGAAACCATACATAATATACGTTAAAACTTTTCTGTATATGTGGAGTACGCGTTGTTTCGTACCTCACTAGAAGATATGAAGCCGTGGATGTGTGCGCTAGCAAGTACATACATGCATCGCGTTTTGTTTTTGCGTGTGCAACAGTCGCTGCAGCTGGTAAGATTTGCGGTGCATCTTCATAATCTGCGACTGAAGATCTGCCACCTTCAACGCGAAAGTGCAAGCAAGAACGTAGCGTTTCGTTAGCGCGGATAAAATACGCTCGAGAATAAATGAAACATCGCTGACCATCGAAATATGCACAGGTCAGCCGAATATCGGGAGTCGCTTCCTCGAGTGTTTACGCATGAAAACACTTGGTCAGAATTAAATTCATTGACGTCGCGGCTCCGCTGGCAGCAGGTGAAGCTAAAACAAGCAGCAGTACAAGTATTGGTGCACCGCATATATCTATATGTAGCAAAAATTGCATGCGTTCGAAGACGATGACAAAACACATCAGCACTAGTAAACTGTGACATTCGGAGGTTTGTCTGCAAGAAAGCGATACATTGTAAAGATGCGGGACAAGGATAACCCTTCTTGATAGCCAGGAAAAAGATGCAGCGTGTTTAAAGGGCGATCGTTCAATTACGACCACAAATTCTACACCCTGCAAAAATACACAAACTACAAAAGAGCAATCTCGACTACATAAGTAGGTATATAACCCCAATAACAGTCTTCTGCTGTGGTGTATTGGTTAAAGTGCGTGCTTGCCGGCCTAAAAGACTGAAGTTCGAATCACAAGTAATTTTTTTCTTTTCTATTTTCTTTTTGTTTCTTTTTCTTTTTTTCTTTTCCTTTTTTTCTTTTTCAAATGTAGTAGAGTTATGTATTGTTCAGCCTGTATCAATTAACCAGAAACCGGACGAACGCGTCATTTCTGGATCTGATACCGGGCAGAGTATTCTGCTTCTGAACAGAAGCCGGGCCGATCGACGAAGCTCAAACAGAATGACCATGCCGGACACGCCAGCGCACTAAATAAGCATGATACCAAACATGTTATACAACTGTTCTGTATATAAAGGGCGTGCTTCGTTTCCAATATACCTCGAAAATGCGAAGCCTTCGAAGTGTGCGCTAGCAAGCATATACGCGCGTCGCGTCGCTTTTGCGCGTACAACAGTCGCTGCAGCTCGTACGATCTTGCGGTGCGTCTTCATATCTGCGACTGAAGATCTGCCGCCTACAACACGAAAGTAGAAGCACGAACGTATCGTTTCGCTAGCGATGACAAAAAACTGTTCGAGAAAAAATAGACAAACATCGCTGACCATCGAAAGATGCGCTGATAGCCGCACACCGCGCGACGCGTTCTCGAATGTTTACATATTGAAACCGCTTATTCGGATGTGTATTCATTGACATCGATGCTCCGCTGGTAGCACGTGAAGCTAAAAAGCCCAGTATTACAAGTATTAGTGCAGCGGATATCTCTATGTAGGAAAACTTACAAGCGTTTGTAGACGATGAAAAACACATCAGCACTAGTAAATTATGATATCTCGAGGTTTGCCTTCAATAAAGCGACGCATTATAAAGATACGGCACATTTGTGAACCCTCGTGATAGCCTGCAAAAATATTCAGCGTGCTTAAAGGGCGATCGGTGAATTACTGCTACAAATTCTACTGCCAAGGAAAATATAAAAGTGCGAAAGAGCAAAAGTAGCTACATATACTAAAAAATAACCAGTGTAACCATAACCCGCCGTAGAGTAGTGGTTAAGGTGGCCGTCTGAAGACCATAAGGACCAATTTTCGATTCCGCAATCGGTACTAAATTTTTTTTTATTTTTTTAATTTTATGTGTTATTTTAAATGTAGTCGTTTTATTTTATATTGTTGCATGCTTTTTCCACCCTGGCGACGCGTTTCTTTCCGGAAACGAGGGCCATCAACCATACAGGCCATTCCCGTATCAGAGCTCCGCGCTTTTCATTCCGGACTTTCCAGGGCAGTACAGGAATTTGCTGAAATAGCCCCCAATCCTGTATCCCAGATCCTGTACAATAAACCTGTATATGATTTCCTGTACGAATTTTATACAGGATTTTTCAGAAGCGATGGAAAGGTATAGCAGGGATAAGCAGCGCTACGCAATTACTTCGTATTCGATTAACTATGCAAATTGGCCGTAATTTTTTTTTTTCAATGTGAAGGCACTAGCAGAGAAGGTTGTCAGTCACTGGTCAATCATAGGCTCCATCCCTGTCTCTGTTGACTGGTGAACTTGAAATGCCTTTCGGGGAGAATTGGGCGTTGGAACCCCTATATGAGTTTCTGTTAGAATTCACCCCTCGGCGCCACGTGGTTGTGACCTCAAGAAACCGCTTAACCAATCAGACTGACGGCACGAACAAGATTGGAAAAGACTTTTGGCTGGTCGGTGAATGTGAACGTACGAGTGCTTTCGCACCAGTTAGGCTGTGTTTTTTTTTTTTATCCATGAGTTTCACTAGTTTCTCATGTAAGGTTAGGCTTTGAATTTAGTGTGTCAAAACATGGCCACTATGTGCCATGTTTTTGAGCGGACAACTTTACTGAATGTGGGACTGATAGACGAGTATGCAATGAATGAACAGGCTTGAAGATAAAATAATCTTGTTTAGGCATATTTCACAGAGAGAGAGAGAAAAAAAAAGTCTTTCATGACGTCTTGATTGCGTGCCCACTTTACTTTAAAACACGATTGGCAACGGAGCTCGGATGTAGGTTAAGGAACGGCCTTCCGGACAACATTGCTCTCATCACTTGCAGTCCACAGTTCATTAAAAATGTCAAAACATTCCTGTTATTGTGATTATGTATTGTTACTCTTGCCAAGCCTTATGTAACACCCCTTTTTAGAAGCCTTTAAGGTAATAAAATGAAATGAAATGAAAAAGGAGTAATGATAAACAGTTTTTTTTTCCTTCTGACTAGTAGCGTCGGCGATGAGCTAGTTGATACTTATTAACCGGTACCATTATTTATTCCTTTGGTGCCAAAGTTAGCTAAATTGTAAATTGCGTCAAACAGTTATTCTGTACCACTGTTATCAATGAGCTAATTTTCATCTCGTGAAAGTTTGAATATATTTCGTTCCGTGCCGATGGTAACGCAATTACTAGGAAACCAGGCAAACCAAATTGCTTGAACTTTACTGTTCTGGGGTCCTTTAATTTTGTTTTTTATAACTGCCTCAAAATAATTATCCGTTATGAAGAGCGTGACTCGCCTTATCTTGAAATATTGTTCCGTCGTCCTCACGCTACTCCTAAACGAATGATTGTCGCTGAATCGTTGTTGACCTCTGCTTACGATGTGGCAGGCCATCCCAGAAATAACACTTGATCTGGATAAGTGTTCTGCGTAAGGAAGGTAACAGCATTAAGGCTATTCGGAAACGCATGGCGTTTGACCTGACCGCAATATGTCTGAGGTTTGTGTTACGTTTGTATGTTACCATTGGAGTCTCCGGGAGTATTTACTTCTGGCGTTCGCGAGACGTTAGCACGATGTGGTATTATTGTTCTCGTTTGGAAGGGCATTGGAGTAATTCGTTACATAAGAAGGCTGGAATTCAGGGTTACTCGGCGGCCATATTAAGGAAGCTAGAAGGAGTTTCTTTCGGTTCTAACAAAAAAGAGATAAGCTAAAGGAGGAGCAGTGTGAGGGCTTCTTGGAGCGTTTGCGTTAATACCGAGCTTTCGGACCCCGTGCCATGTGCTTTGTGGAAGAAAAGGATGGAGAGAAAATGTTTATTTCACCCAGCCTGGGGCATGAGCTGTGCATCTGCCGCTCCTATTTTAATGTTAATATAAAGGTGCATCTTTCCTCCTATTTTCCTCACAGCTGAAAGCATGAAAATTTAACAACAAGCTACCAGAACAGCAAACAAACAACACACACACACACAAACATGAAATACTTAAGTACACTCAACTGACGATGACCTTGGGTTTGTTGATCGACTGTAAAATACCAAAATTAGCCCCAGCTGCCAAGGCATAGTCGCCGGTTTTCAAGACTCCAGTTTCTCTGTATGTCAGTACTCGAGAACGTCCAAGTACAATTTAACAACCTCACAGGGCTCCCCTTTTCCAGGAACTCCGTATCTCGTTACTCGAGGCCCGCAGGTCACTTCTGGCGAACGCAAGATATTCGCATTTCGAGTTGCTGGCGACTCGTACGTGTAGAATTCGCGCCTGGAGCATGGGAGAGGAGGAGTCAGGCGCCACGCGACACCACCGGAGCGGGGTAAAATATTACACTCTGACACCACCAGAGCGGGGTGAAATATTAACGTGAAATTTATACTGTACCCGGACTCTTCCGAATTTGATGATGAAGCGATACCAAGATATTTGCAAAAGGGAAACGGAAACATGTCATAAATACGAGAAAAAGGTGATATATTCATACTCTACCAGCAATGCCTTTTATATCGTTCCACAGTTTCGCGCTGTCATCGTCCTTGTCGTCGCCGTACGACGCGCACATTGTTATGAAGACGAAGTGCCAGCCGGGCTTCTTCGTCATAGCCGCCCTGCGACACTTTGACTCCGCCCAAAAGGGGCTTCTTGGTGTGAAACAGCGCAATGAACAACGTCAAAACGAATGAGCTTAGAGTAGCCACACGAGCGCTATCACTGACATTTCAGTTGATAACAGCCGTTTACATCGACCTGACAGTGCTGTGCTGAGTTATTGAGGAGAAAATCGGTTATTGTGTTCATGTAAACGTTGCCGCCCGCCGAAAATAGTTGGCGTTTTGAGCAGCCAACAGTAGTGAACTCCGCTGCAAGGAGTGGGTTGCCTCGCTCGACCCCTCTGCAGGAAGCATGTAAATACGATTGAGTTTAGTCGAAGGATCGAGGTGGAGTGTGCAAAGAAGTACCTCTGGCGATTGAAACTGGTTTGTGCAAAAAAAAAAAAAAAGTTTGGGGGTTTAGTCATGGCGTGAACCTAGAGATAGAGTCAAAGCTTTGAGTGCTGCAGTGATAACCCCTTTAACACTGCCTTTTCATTACGCGCCTTTTTTTTTTTCATAATTTATTTTTTAAGTATAGTTTTGGGCTAAGGAAGGTGCCTTGTACATTTCAGTAGACAACAGAATGGTGGGCACCTACACCTATCATGGTCAAGGTCACGTTTTCATATGTTTTCTTTTAAATTGTTAATTATTTATAAAAGAAGATTTGGTTGCGTGCGACAGAGCGTTGCATCGAACATATACCAGCGTTTCGTTGAGCGCATCAAAGTTCACCGGCGTTCTAGGCAGAATTCACTTTCGGGCCCAGCGCTTGCGGTGCCGGCTGACGCTTTCCTACTCCACTCGGTCAGCTTTCCGCGGCGGCGTGCGCATGCGCAGTGCGGAAATTACACTTCTCTTCCTGTCCGCACCGGCGCGCGCATCTGCTGGGGTACCGCTACCCTCCTCCTCCTTTCTGTAGCCAGAGCAGCGGCGGAACACCTGTGGAATGACGCAGCCGTTTGCCATGGTTATGGCGCATGCGCAGTAGCGGCCTGTCCCACGCAGTGCGACCTCGGCTTTACATGGCGCTGTGAAGCTTCCGCTTCAAAACTGGTAGAGACGAGCAGGCCTAGCCACCGCACCGTCTGGGCTGATGAGAAATTTCGTTCTCCCTGTTTTGATTACCAAAAGAACAATAAACGAGTCATTTGACTGCACGCGCCAGGAAAACCAGTATTTTTTTCAGTGCGTCCCAGCGAAAATGGCAGCCATGAGATATAAATGGATATGGCAATTTCAGAGCTTTCAGATGAGCTTTACTTGCTATGCGTTATTTCGGTGTGAAACTGAGTAACACAGCTTTGACAGCTTAATTAGACTACTTCTTTTGTATTGCCGCGAACTATTTAAATATTTTTGTTATTATTCGACAACCGCTGGCATGCGGCGTTATCATTGTGATTCTAGCGCGCTTATCGATTCTGTATTTTATGTTTACTCGTGCTTGTTGTCGCGAGACGACGCTTTATCATTTTCTTTGACGCGAAAGATGCGTCGGGACGTATCTCGAAGATTCCAGCCCTTCGCTTGCGTTTCTACAATGTTCCAGGTCACGCTAGTGCCGTTTGCGGCTTTTTCAAGATCTTTCCTCGCCGACTTTAAATTAAGTGCTGACAAGTGAAACAGGCATTCTTTGCTCGACGACCTTGTAGCACGATTGTTGCTATCGCCACCGCCGAATCGCTTAGTTATTTTGCGGGTGCAAGTCCGCCCAATAACGAGTTTCTTCACTGCACTGGCAAATTCTTCATTGAAGTCATCGACTTTGTCACCACCACGGGACACAGGGTGGAGCTACTACCCTTGAACCTTCAAGCGAAGACCCCAGCCTTGTTTCGGTCGCCCTGGGGGATCATCCTACAGGTCACCGAGCCAGCCGCCGACAAGCGCTCCAACCCGATCACGGTCTGTTGCCTGACCCCGTTCGACCACGGAAGCCATCAACTTTGGAAATGGTTCAGTCAACAGCACCAGTTGTCTTCGTGCAGCCCCAGGAGCCCCTCATATTCCAAGGACAGCCCACTGAAGATGCGGGACTGGATGGACATTTTCGACCGCGTGACAAAATTCAACGGCTGGAACGATGAAGCGAAGGTAAGGCAAGTCTATTTTGCTCTTCCTGCCCGTATATCGTTCGAAAATCACTAGACAGCTTTGAAGGGCTGGGAAATTTTCAAAAGATTTTGACTGCCTTTGCAAGCGTGATTCGGAAGGAAAGAGCCAAGGCCATTCTTCAACGAAGACCAACTCCCAAATGAGCCTGTCCCGGTTTCCGTTGAGAAGATAAAACGCCTGCTTCGCCACGACGACCCTAACATGATCGAAGGTGAGAGAGTAAAATTTTTAATGAGAGACGTTAAAGAGTGGTTTTTTGCAGGACTTGTCCGGAATCCGCCGAAAACTGTGGACGAATTTGAAAGTGAAGCGTCGACCATCGAGAAGACGATGGACACCCGGATGCGCCACTATGATCGACCACTGCAACCTGTCAGCGTAAGCCACTACAGCAGCGCGTCGCTGAGAAAGCTTTCGGGACCTCATCCGTGAGATCGTCCGAGATGAACTTCGCCGGTTGCTGCCATCATTCTAACAACCCCAGATTGAGACGCTCGCGGACGTCGTCCTGGAAGAAGTCCAGCAGGCAGACGGCTCCAGCACAAGAAACGACTAGTACGCTACTCCATTACGTCGTCCTGCGCCCCGACGTGACTTTTCAAGCCCTCGCCGCTACCGTTCTGTTACTGAAAGCCACCCCTTGGCCCGCGCCCGCCAAGCCTACCAACTACCTCTAAGCCTCAGGAAGTGCGCCGCCTGGAGGACTGCGAACAACTGGCCATTATGGACAACTGGCCGGCCAGATTCTACTCCATTGCCCGTACCGACGAATCGGCCTCCTCGAATTTGCGTCGACGCCCCACGGCCCCGCCCCGGTGAACGACCGCAAGAAATCGAGAGCTACCTGCGTAGCGGTCAGTTTGCGCCGCCAAGCCGTCGGTTCAGGCCCCCATTGCCGTACAGGGCCCGCTTTTTGTCGCCAGCCACAGCTACAATGACAGTGTGTGAGGAAGGTCGACCCCAAGCCCCCATAGGGGAAACGAAAGGTAGCAACCTTTGTAGGTGAGGTTGCTATACGGCGAACTAACGAAGATTCTAGTAACGACGATACCGTAGTAACGACGACTAGTAACGACGATACCGCTATGACGCCGACATTACTTGTGAAGACGCCCTCGACTCGCCCAGACTTCAAAGTGACACCGCCGCTACGCACGTCGTTAACAGCTTAGACACCGCGACCAGACTCCAAGCTAACACCACCGCCCAGCGACGTAACGACGGTGTCCCCCGGCCGCGACCTCAGCACAAGACGAAGCAGAGATCGAACACAGAAGCCACCATTCAATACAAGGACGCGAACGAGTGACCTCGAAGTTTCCGTGGACGGTCGCACGGTTACCGCCTTAGTGGGCGCCGGAGCTGACTTTCTATCATCCGTGGTGCGTTCGCCGCCTAGCTCAAGAAGATGACGACCACATGGGATGGCCCGCTAATCCGTACCGCTAGCGGTAACCTTATTACGCCGTCGGGGCGATGCACCGCAAGGGTTACAGTAAAAGAACGTACCTACCCTACTAGCTTCGTCGTTATACAGCAATGCTCGTGTGACGTGATTTTGGGCATGGAGTTCCTAAATGATCATAAAGCGATCATCGATCTCCGATCCAAGCTAATCAAGCTGTCGGCGGACAAAGCCATACTACTGCGACGACTTCGACGCAACGTGTTTCTCTAA
>JAJIZL010030690.1:34573-60693 GCA_023969395.1 Amblyomma maculatum
CGCCTGCGTGGGCAACGCAGATATCGAAAAAATACTCAGTCGCTCTTGGAGTGTGGGCTGGGAATCGCAAGAGGCGTCGCCCATTGCCGTCATGGACAAGCTCAAGTGCTCATGACAAACTTCACCGAAGAATACCGGCACCACAGCAAGGGCACGACGATCGCTTTCCTAGACGAGCTAGCGGACACCCGAGGTATCCTCCCTCTCCAGTCAACCTGAACACGGTGCACTCAACCGAGCAAAGCAATCCATGTTCGAAATCAACGCAGCTCTACCCCAAGACAGACAAGACCGAATTCGCACTCTGCTTGAAAGCTACATTGAGCGTTTTTCTTCAGTGTCGAATGTACGGCAAACTCCGTTAGCCAAGCACCGCATCATTACGGAAGAACACGCTCGACCGCTACATAAAAGCCCCTACCGTGTATCGCCTCGAGAAAGCCAGGCCATACGTGATCAAGTTGAAGAAATGCTTCGTGATGACGTGATCCAGCCATCAAAGAGTTCCTGAGCGGCACCAGTCGTTTTCGTGAAGAAGATGGGACACTTCATTTATGTGTCGATGACCGCTGCCTAAACAGCATAACGAAGAAGGATGTGTACCCTCTACCTCGCATCGATGACACACTTTACCGGCTCTGCAATGCAAGGTACTTCTCATCGATGGACTTGAACAGCGGCTATTGGCAAATTGAAGTCGACGAGAGAGATCGCGAGAAGACCGCATTCATCACACCGGTAGGCCTATTCGAGTTCAAGTTGATTCAATTTGGCCTGTTCTCCGCACCAGCCACGTTTCAACGAGTAACGGACACAGTCCTGGCTGGCTTGAAGTGGCAAATTTGTTTGCTATACTTAGACGACGTCGTTGTCTTCTCGTCAAACTTTGAAGACCACCTAAAACGGCTGCAGACATTATTGGGACCAATGTTAAAACCAGAGAAGTGCCACTTCGCCTACGAGGAATTAGTTTCTAGGTCACATCGTTAGCATGGATGGTGTTCGCCCAGACCCAGAGAAAACAGCTGCAATCGCACAATTTCCAACGCCTGCCGACAACAAAGCTTTGCGCACATTCCTTGGGCTGTGTGTTTATTATCGACAATTTGTCAGAACCTTTTCGTGCATCGCCGAACCGTTGACGCAGCTTACAAAGGTTGACGTACCTTTTAAATCGGAACCGCCCCAAGGAGAAGCATTCGACGAACTTAAGCGCCGCCTGCAGTGCCCTCCTGTACTTGGCCACTTTGATGAAAACGCCGACACTTAAATTCATGGCCTAGGAGCCGTTCTCGTCCAGAAGAATGCCAGACTGGAGAAAGTAATCACCTACGCTAGCAGGTCCCTCACAAAAGCCGAAGTCAATTACTCGACGACCGAGATGAAGTGCCTCTTGATGATTTGGGCCACTTCTAAGTTCTGTCCATACCTATACGGTCGACCATTCAAGGTGGTAAGCAACCACTGCGCGCGCTGCTGGCTGGCTAATTTGAAGGATCCCTCCGGCCGCCTTGCCCGATGGAGCCTATGACTTCAAGAATTTAACGTGACTGTATTTTGTAAGTCGGGCTACAAGCATTCCGACGAAGACTGCCTATCCCCCGCTCCCGTCGACGCTCCCCAAAGGACGATGACGACGACGCCTTTCTGTTACCAGTAAGCGCCAGCAGTTTTACACAAGAGCAGCGATCAGATCCGCAGCTGAAAGACCTAGCTGATTACTCAGAAGGCAAGACCGCTTCTCCTCCTGCTGTGTTTAGGCGTCAGTTGTCGTCGTTCGCCTTAAGCAATGACGTCCTCGTAAAGAGGAAATTCGCTCCCAATTAACAAGACCGCGCAGCTTCTTGTCGTGCCTAAATGCCTCAGGCAGGAAATTTTTCATGCGTTACACGACGAGCCAACAGCAGGGCATCTGGGGTTTGCGTGCACGTTGCGTCGAATCCATGAGAAGTACAACTGGCCACGACT
This sequence comes from Amblyomma maculatum, assembly GCA_023969395.1. Taxonomy (NCBI): domain Eukaryota; kingdom Metazoa; phylum Arthropoda; class Arachnida; order Ixodida; family Ixodidae; genus Amblyomma; species Amblyomma maculatum. The sequence goes on from JAJIZL010030690.1 coordinate 36,542, forward strand.
GCCTGCCGACGTTGCCCATTACGTGCAAACGTGCCGTGAGTGCCAGCGACGCACGACGCTACCGATCAGACCAGCTCGGCTACTGAATCCGATACCGTCCCCACCCTGCCCTTTCAACAAATTGGGATGGATCTCCTCGGTCCCTTTCCATCTTCATCTGCTGGTAACAAGTGGATCATTGTGGACACCGACTACCGTACCCGCTACGCCGAAGCAAAAGCACGTACAGGCCAGTGGTACTGCTGCAGAAGTCTCTAAGTTTTCTGTCGAACAAATTCTCTTGCGACACGGCGCCCCTGAAGTGCTCATCACGGACCGAGGAACGGCATTTACGGCAGAGCTGACGCAAGCCATCCTGGAATAGTCATACAAGCCATCGACGAACTACTGTGCAACATCCTTAGACAAATGGACTTACGGAGCGAAGCGTCTCAATAAAAAGATTGCGGATTGATTGCAATGCACGTCGACGCCAAATATATGACATGGGACGCCTTTCCATCCTACGTCATCTTCGCTTATAATACCGCCGTAGAGGAGACAACAAAGTCGACCCCGTTCAGTTTTGTGTACAGCACGAAGCCCACGACTACACTCGACGCAATGCTGCTGCATGTAACCGGAAGTCGCCGCCCCTTCAACGTAGAGAGGAAGCCCGAAGACTCCCGAATGCGCATTAAAGTCAGCAACGAACCGACGCCCGACGTTACAACTTACGACGACGCGATGCTGAGTACAAGCCGGGAGGTCAAGTTTCGGTTTGGACGCCGATTCGCCTCCGCGGACTGAGCGAACAGTTTTTACACCGATACTTCGGCCTCTACAAGGTGCTTCGCCGACTAGGACAATTGAACTACCAGGTCGTTCCTGACGGCGTGGCAGCATCGCAGCGGCGCCGAGTGCACTCAGAAATTGTGCATGTTGTACGGCTTAAGCCATATTACGCGCGCTAAAGGCTATTCATATCTACGTTTATGTTAATTCCTGTCTGTTTATTTGGAAACATTGAGGCGATGTTTTTAAGGGAAGAGTAATGCCGCGAACTATATAAATCTTTATTTGTTATTATTCGACAGCCTCTGGCATGCGGTCGTATCATTGTCATTGTAGCGCTGTTATCGATTCTGTATGCCGTGTTTGCTTATGCTCGTTTTCGCGAGACGACGCTTTATCATTTTATTTTTGTCGCGAAAGGTGCGTCGGGACGTATCTCGAAGATTCCAGAGATTCGCGTGTGTTTCTACAACGTTACAGGTCATGCTAGTATCGTTTCCGGCTTTATCTAACCTTTCCTCACCGCCTTTTAATTCAGTGCTGACAAGTGAAACGGGCATTTTCTGTTCGACGAACGTCGAGCACGATTGTTGCTATCGCTGCCGCTGTATCGCTTAGTTATTTTGCGGGCGCAAGTCAGCCAAATAAAGAGTTTTTTCAGTGCATTCACAGACTCTTCATTTGTGTCATCGACCTTATCACCACCACGTGACAATATTTAGGACCACCTAATGCAAGATAATAGCTGAGCAGCAACTTCCGCTTGGAAGAGGTTTGGTCAGATACGTCTGACAGCCTGTGGAATAGGCCAATGATACAAGCAGCCGAATTCTGGGTACATTTCGAGCAGACTTGCCAAGTGTTCATAGTGCTGTTGCTGGTGATGACAGTTTTCTATGAAAGATAAACTTACCGTTTCGAGCTTCGTGCACGGCTACCTTCTCGTGCCGTGTTGGGAATTAGCAAGTTGAAAATTCGCCAGGTCAGTCTCGTCATAACAATATTTTTTAAGCTGAAATGCCTTGCTCATGAAAGACGTCATTTAATTTTCGGGATTGCTTCCATTACTCTTTTTTTTTTTTCATGAATTCTGATACTGCGAGAGAAAAAGTAAACCTTAAGACAGCTTTCAGCATCGCGACATTTCTCTGGATTCTGCATACAAATGAGTGAAAATGTAAGTAGTTGAAATTCGCGGCAGAATAAATCCCATTAACAATCAAGATAATCGAAAAACACTGATTCATTTTCACACGACGACAACACAATAACCGCAGCTTAGTTCTGTGGCAATCATTGAAAGCGAAGTCAAGAGAAACTGAGCAGGAGGAGCAAAGAAATGGCGCGTGAGCAGGCAGGAAAGAGAAGGCTGGAGCGAAAACTGGATCCGCCGTCTGCTAGTTATTCGTCTCGGTTGGAAAGGCTTGCTGTAAATCCAGTATCATCAAGTTAACTGAATCCAACTCAACTCGAACCTCGCTGTCGGGTCCATGCAAACATATGGGTGTAGGTAAAAACGTCCCCGGAAAAAAGGTCCCCCGAAAAAACGTCTCCGGAAGAAACGTTCCCTGAAGAAGCGGCAACTAGGAAAAAACGTCCCCAAGGCTAAAGCCGGCACTAAAAAAAAAATTCTTCCGGAACTCACATGAAAAAAAAAAAAAGAAAACATTTTATGCCATTCTTTCCTGGCTTTGAGTTAAATGTAATCATCATTTTAAACCTGCGTCCTCTGGAGGCCCGAATGTTTAGAACTGTGTAAAATCATGGTGAAAGAGCCATCTGGCTTTTTATACGTTGCGAGGTTCCGAGCTCCGCCGCTCGTTAAGCAATCGTATACGGCAGGTCTAATAAGTTTGCTAACACTGCCCACTTAGAAAGGTACAAGCAGATCGGCGTATGGTAGTCTCGGGGAACCGCCCAAAGCAGAAGACGTCACTAGAATTACTTTCTTGACCTTCTGGTGACGAGGTTCAACCGCTCTTCTGGTGCTGGTGTAGAATTGTGATAAGGGTGATGATGGTTAAGCAGAACGAGGCTTAACCGGTCGTGCATTATGGACATATTAAAGCATCGCTCCAAGTTTCTCCGGTAAAGCCGGTGGTCAGCTCCTCTTTTCCCCACAAAGTGAAGACGAGGCGCTGCCACTGGGGGGTATTACCGCTGCCATAATTTTCTGTCATGAATGCCCGCATCAGTTCGATGTTCGCGGTCAATTCCAAGCCGACAGGTGAAACCGCTGTAATAAAGTTAACATTTATCATTCATCATTGCAGCTCGCCACGGGGAAACGTAGTCTACGTCCTATAGCGCAAGACTTCATGCCCCGTTCGGGGACATTTTTTCCTACTTGGCCAATTAGGAAATTTTTTCGAGGGACGTTTCTTCCGGGGACATTTTTTCCGGGGGCATTTTCTCCGGGGACGTTTATTCCGGAGACGTTTTTACCGGATCCCGTTCCATATATAGCTAAACTCAACGTCCATGTGTCTATTCTGTGTTCCTTCTTTTTGTCGTTGATTCTTGCGCTGATTCACCATGCAGTACCAACTGAATTAGTTCAGAGGCTGTTGAATCCTTGGGCTAACAGGTCTACTCTACGAGGTTTATATAAACAAATTTCAAGACGGTCAATCATACTCACGCGGCATAAAGCAGCATGCTAGGTGATATGTTATCGCTTCTATGAGAAAATGAGAGACCAATTAATGCGGCTTTCTGAACTATTGATTGTGCTGTTGCAAAATTCTTTTGGATGACATGAACCATAGTGATGTCCAGTGGCCGTAGAATCGCCTTTTAGCTGAAGGTATCGAGTGCAACATGACCATCAAACCCTAGTGGTCACAGAAGTGGACACTTCAAGGCCACACGGGATTTTTCGAGGCGGCGAGGCTTCAAACATGGCTCACGTGCCACATAGCGCCAAAAAGACACGGACACAGCGAGACAAACAGGACGGGCGCTAACTTACAACTGGCAGTAAGTTTAAGTTAGCGCCCGTCCTGTATGTATCGCTGTGTCCGTGTCTGTTTAGCGCTATGTCCCCAGCTCGCCCAAGCTTCCATTATCGCTAACATGGGTCACTGTGTGTTCGGTTTCCATGTCCTTCTTCCATGTGAAAGGAGCTCTCCGAGTTGACAGCTGCCACTAAGCCATGGCACATGGTTTCGTGGCGTCACACGGCCTGCCCTACAGTCCCACGTCCGATGACTTCTATGATAAGCGCTGGTGTGTCACTCCCACCTATCAGTGACCGGCCATGTCACTTGCCAACTGCCGCACGCAAGAGGCATGCTCGAGATTTATCGAGACTGCTAGGCTTTAAACAGTTGACGCCGCCGACGTCGCAGGAAAACATTTGTAGAGCAGGCGGTGCTAAAGCTCTCAGACTTAAATTGCCGGCCACCTGGAGCACCCGAGTGCAACCCAAGACTATCTAAATCCCTGACAATTATTTTTTTTTTCTCTCTCTCTCGCGCGCGCGTTGAAATGAAAGCGTTCCAACATTTGTCTTGCACATTCCACGCAACAACGAAGTGCGTTAAAATACGCGAATAGCATCGAAACATACGACAGCACAGTCATGCACAGGATGGAGCAGGTGCATTCAGACGCCTTTTCTTTATAGTTTTCTTTCAGCAATTAACAATAACAAAAACTTTCACTAAGAAAGAAAAAAGAATCGAAATTGCAGTGTATTACCAAGAGCACAGTAAGTAAAATGAGAGGCGTCCAGGCACGACACGCGAGCTAAATGGTAGCGGTGGGTCGTTTATTTTCTAGCGACGTGTGTTGATGACTCCGTGCTGCGTTATTCCATTACGGCGCTTCGCGCATTCATTTAAAAAACCTCGAGAGTCTTCACGCACGCCGAAAATGCTTAGTTCAATTTCAGCCCTTGCTGCGATTATGTTTCCCTTCACGCGAACGCAAACCGCCAGAGAACGTCTACGAAGTTAAAACAAATTATAGATATATCAGAAGTATTTTAGTCAGAAAGAACAAAATAACATTGCGGAAAAGGGACCTCGCGATCCACGCTGAAATTCGTAAAGAAAGCACAAGTAAAGAAAAAAAAAGATGGGAAAGCCTGTGATGCTCTTTTGTTCCCAGGTGCTTTGAGGTTTCTTTAAAGAATAAGATGGGGAGAGGGAGAATCAAGGCTCTCTGTGAATAAAAAAATAAGAACAGAAACCGGCTGCGCAACGCATGAGGTAATGATGGAAGCAATTCTAGAATGTCTTCCGAGTAACTGTAATATGTCTCAGAGGGTTAGGCAAGGAACCAATTACGGAGCATGCGGTCTATTCCATCTCACGGCGAGCACCCGACAGACCAAACACGGAGGACCACGTTAAGCAATAAGAAGGGGATCCTGAAAACAAAAGTGGCTGGATGGAGCTTTAGGAGCGTGTCACCCGCGGGTGCCTTCTCTCGCTCAGTGGCTGGCCGGGGAACCGGACGCGAGCTTCGCGGCGGGCCGCGCTCCAGCGCGCGTGCCGCCGTGATCTGATACGTCCAAAGAGGAACGGCAAGTGTATGTTGCAGTGCCTCGAGCGACCCGCGCACCAGGATTAGGAGGCCTAGAATGCGCGCTGTTTTCCGGAGAGCCCTACAGTAAGTGCACAGGCGCCCGACAATGCAGTTACCGCCGCTGACGAAGCACAAAAGAAGAGCAAAGGAAGATGTAGCGAGACGCTGTCGATGGGCCTTGCCCCCCCCCCCCCCCCCCCCCCCCTTTTCTTGGCGAAGGGCATGGGTATAAATTGCACTTTTGCCTTTGCCCTGAACTCACCGTTGCAGCACCGAGAACATAGACGGGCCCGGATGGTGTGTCGTCATCGCCCAAGATCACCACTTTTTGCTCCTGGTGTAACGCGGACTTGAAAATTTTTCGCCAAATAGCATAAGATCTATCTCCAGAGTTTCTGTCGGATGATGGCGGTTTTGCTTTTTATTTTGTTTTTGTCGAAAACAAGCGACCAGCCAACTGCACTCACTACCAGACAACTTGCTTCAGTCTGAGCTTTGGTACATCCCAGCTGTTTATTACGCAAGGAGTAACCCATGGGAAACCATCTGTCGCTAGCGGTAAGCACAGGGCGCAGTCTCCATATAGCGAGTTTTGGCCGGATCTTTGCGAAAAATATTTTGTCACTGTGACTCCTTGTACGCTTCAGTGAGCATGGCTCTCTAGTTAAGAATGCAAGAAATGCGCGCTCCCTGAAAGCCCCCAAAATTAACAAACTAGAGGCACTCGCAAGGCTTCGCATAGAGCGACACTCGCATACCGCACACTATTTCCAGCCTTCTTAATAGGAGCAGGGAATACCTTTCTACTTACAAGTCCTATTTCGTTGTGCTTCGCTGCATAGTCAGACTCTGCAAGTAATGTCAGGACCCGGTGGTCACACCATGGCATAACTATCAGTCGTATTCAAGCCAGCTTCATAGCAAGAGAGAAACGCGCACCCCATGGCGACCTTACTGTCGTTAATATGGTTGGTACATTTGTGCACTGTTTGTCATTTGTCCTATATTGTGAACGTAGGCACAAAGTTAGCTTGACACTTTCAAGACACGCTATATAACGGGCTCTGAATAATTTGATATTATATCGACATCCTACATATATAGACGCCCCAGCACATATCTAATAATGCGCACTCGTTTAGCACTAGCATTGGTTTACACTTTTGACAAAGGCTGAATAAGTTGTTCAAGGGCTCCTGCAAACAGTTCAGTTAGATAAAGGTCAGCAGTTCACTCACAGATCACTGACAGTACTAGAAATAATGCCGTAATGTAATGGTCCAATTCGTACAAAGCACATCACAGGGGTCATGCTCTTTACTCAGTGTAATTTACTCCTTTGGACAAACTTTAAATCTAGAATAACATTTTTTTGTGACATTCCGAAGTTTGTTCCACTTGTTTCGATAAAATAACAAAAAAAAATTTGAAGCAGAAAACAAAACCTGAATAACTCCGCCTAAAATCCATTGACATAAATCCTATTCACACCTGCGACGTCAAATGAAGTCCCTGTTGCTAAGCAATAAAGACATTTCGCACACACTTCTTTTTTTTTTTGTTATTGTAGCCAGTATGCTGGGAGGAATTCATTTATTTAGGCGACAAACTTAACATGAGTCGCTATCTCCACATCGCTATACAAGCGTACGCAGAACATAAATTGTGCTCCGTACAAATACAATAAACCACTTCAGGAATTCATGCGCGTTTTTTAAAGTTGTCATATTCCGTGCAAAAAATAACACTAAGAAGGTTTGTCACTAGTAAATATCATGTGCGCACTTTTCATTACGTCATTATTTAGCAAGCACCCGCGCTGCATGAGCCTTGACACGGCGTGTGCGGCATAGAATACTCGCCTGTTAGCTGAAACAAGGCGCAAGTACTTGCTTGAATGAGAAATCACTTGTAGTCTATCACGATGGATTTCGTCATTTTTTGGATTCCGTCTGATTAACCAAGTGTGACTATGGCAACAACGAAACCTTCCTTTTCTATACAAGGCTGTAATATCGCTTGGTATGAGTGACTATGACCACCAAGGTAAAGGCTAATAAACCATAATTAACACTTGTAAAGAAGAATTTGCCTGTCAGCATAATCGTAACTTCTCCCTTAAACCCTAAATAAACACATGTGAAGCACAGGTCAGGAAACACATAGATTAGGTTGAGGTTGATATTGTGAAATGAGGATGTAGATGAGTCGTACGTGGAAGTATTCGAAGATATCTACATAGCGGCTGCACAGAAACCACAATTCTGCATAAAGAAATAAAATCCCCATAAAAAAGGTGTTCGCCAAGGAGACGCGACCTTCCCAGTGCTAGGCTGCTTAGAGGTAGTATTCAGAGACTTGGAATGGGAGCATTTAGGGATAAGGATTGATGGCATTACTGATACTGATACTGATACCTCTAATACTGATTACCGATACCTCAGTAATCTGGGATTTTCGGATGGCATTGCCTTCCTAAGTAACTCAGGGAATGCGCTGCAAACGATTATTGATGACCTATAGGCAGGAAAAGTAGAAAAGTAGGCCTAAATATCAACGTGCAAAATACTTAGGGAATTCTCAACAGCCTCGGGAAAGAAAAGCAGTTTACTACCGAAGCACTTGAAGTGGTAGGCGAATATCTCAACTTAGGACAGGTAGTAACCGCAGATTCGGACCATGAAAAGGACATAACAAGAATAATAAGATTGGGATGGAGCGCATTTGGCAAGCACTCGCAGATTATGACTAGCAGCTTACCGGTATCGCTCAAGAGGAGTGTATATAACAGTTGCGTCTTATCTGTACTCACCTATGGGGCTGGGCTGTAACGCGGAGGTTAACGAAAAGGGTTTTGCGTAACTTGAGGACAACGCAGAAGGCTATGGAACGGAAAACGATAGGTACATCGTTAGAAATAGGAAGCCTGTAGAGTGGGTCCGAGAAATAACTCGAGTTAATGACATTCTAGTGGAAATCAAGAAGAGGAAATGTGCATGGGCAGGACATGTAGTGCGAAAAGAGGATAACCGATGTTTGGAAAGGGTAACGATTGGATACTAAAGGAAGGAAAGCGTAGCAGGGGGCGCCAGAAAATAGGATAGGCGGATGAGGTTGAGAAGTTCGCAAGGGTCAAGTGAATGCTGCTAGCATAGGACCGTGTTAATTGGAGGAATATGGGACGGGCTTTCGCCCTGCAATGAGTATAGTCTGGCTACTGCTGATGATGACGAAATACGGCTTCCTAAGCTGAACTGAACGCAGTATTCCTATCGACCTAATAGGCCTAGCTAATCCTAAAGGTCTGTAAGGTCCCATAACAGTAGTATGTTGCTGCCTGAACTCACATTCGTAGTTATTACACCTTCCAAAGCGTAATTAAGCTTACTCAGGCTTAATTCAAGCCAAGCACCTCTAGCTTGCGTGCGAACAACTTCTAGTTTTTGCACGTAAAGCTTGTGCTTAAGTATGGGTGAACTATTGCCATTTTGTTCCTTTTTTCTATTCAATTTTGCGAGGTGTTCCAGGTGAGGCGGATGCAAGCGATCAGGAATTTGACGTTGGCGCAGGCATGCTCATGAACATAATATGCACTATACAAGCAAACCAGACACACAAAAACAATACCACTTCAATGAAAAAAACGTGGCCGATGCATGCCCGTGTGGGCGCGGACATTAACACGCGCGAAACTCCCTACGAATGCATGCTCGAATCCAACAAAGAGACACATCCTTAAGCAAGACGCCCCGTGCGTTCCTAAATAATAAAAAAGTGCAATGTTTTAGTCTCTTTCTTCTTGGTCATCTTGCGATGATATAGAGCATTCTTCAAAGAATAAAATGTTTCTTTCGTATGGTGTTTTTTGAACATGTTTGTTGAAGAGTTCAACGCAAATGCGCTATCTAGTCTCTACAGTTAGCATTGAGCATTCACTATATACACCTTTATTAACCTTGAGCCAATGAGGCTTCGTACTGTTTGGTATACTGTGCTCGCCTCGCTGTTGAAAGGTCCTGGGTAAACTTGCACGCTAACCCAATTTTCTTATTTTCTTTAGTTTAATTACTTTCGTTTGGTTACATGAACCTCCCAGCAAAAATGTGGCGTCAGTGAAAATACTTTTGACCAGTCACTGAATTTATATGGGCCAGCTGAGATGGTCATTTGCTCACGTTGTGGGAGAACGGATGAACAAATAAAACGCGCATTTCTGCATGCAGGGAGCATACCTGCATAGAAAACTCTAGTGCTAAGTTTAGAAATATTTCTTCTGTGCCACTTTACAAAGTCATCGCTAGCACGCGACGCCGTTAATGGCATTTTCTTCATCGGCTCAATGCTACGTGAACTGTTCACTGGAATATTTACTTCACTGTATCGCATTTACTCCAATACGTATGGACAGACTCGTATTATCGGCACGCATTTCTCCGGACGGACTTTGCTGCAGCAGTGCCAACCTGCTATGGCTGCAAACAACTAACCGCCACTTCGACAAGCAATGAGCAAGTTGTTGGCATTTTATTTTTGCACTTTCGTTCACTTCCTTTAGTTGTTCGTCTGAAATATTCTCCTTACTGTAGCCGCCTTCTAGTGCGCACCTGAAAAATTCACGGCAGATGAAAAACGCAGTCGACGTCTCAAATATATGTAATAGAAAGAGCTCCCATTCGAAGAAGGGACGGCTGCGCCCTTTACTGAGTGAGAGCGACAAAAAGGCGCCTCACGCTTGCGAGGTATTGGAACTGCTTGGAGGCGTGGGAGAAGAGCTTGCAGGAGAAAACGCACGGGAAAGCACTTCGGTCTTGGTGAAAGCCAGGTTCAGCAGAAGCGAAACGAGTTTACCGGTGTTACTTCCTTTGGTGCGGCGCAGAGTGCGAGTCGAGTTGGGTAAAAGGCGCTAATATTGGCTGCCTGCGTTTAATGCGACAACATGCAGTATTGCTTTGCACGCACAATTATGGGATACGGCGCGCAGTGAACTCGTCGATGACCCTAGTCTGGCATTTTGGAGCGCGCTGAAGAATACTTTAGATACGGAAATTGTTGCAGGCCGCTTAGCTTGGCTGAGATGTGGAACCTCAATCTTGCTTCTACTCAGTGCTGCAGCTGCTACTGCTATACGGCTAACTGAAGTGTGACTACTGCAGATACCAGCTGTATCGAATCCTCATTTTACATTATTTGATATATTGAACCCGCCGTTTATCCCTTGTGAAAATGCTTAGAAGTATATGAAGGTTGTGAGGACGCTGAAGTCCAGTTACGCCCGTCGTTCATTCCCGCAAATCACGCTTCCCATAACGGCGCTCTTCGATAGGGCTGCCAGGTCGAAAACTAAATAAGAAGCCACAAACATTACAAAAGTAGCCAAAAAATAGCCAGTCTGCAGTCGAGGTGTCGCAAATTGCCAAAAATAGCTTAAGGTGTAACCAAGGCGTCCTGAAAAGCGGCAATAACGCGATATTTTTATTTTTCTTGTAGGATAAAGGCGAAATAGCGGCTGCGAGTAAAGTGAGAGTAGAAGAGCATCTATAACCGACCAAAAAAATATACACTTGCAGACCCCGGAACGATGGCGCAAAAACGAACGAGGCATTTCTCAAATGGAGGTGAAAAGCATGCGTGTAACGAGAAGAGTTCGTTTCGTACACGCTATGGGGAAACACTGGGCTCCTGAGGCACATTATTAACAATTCTAATTCCGATATACTATGTGAATTATACGGAGCGCTCTTCCACAGCCTCCTCACAGCCTGAGTCGCTTTGGAACGTTAAAATAATAAATCCTACGAAACCAGTGCGAGCGGAGACTGTACTAGCTACAGAAGTGTTGCACTCAAGCATTTTATTTGTAAACTTATAAATGTATACAGCTTTCCAAAAAAAAAAAAAATGAACATTGCGTTATAATACATGCTACGCTCAGACCACTTCACTGCATGAATGCAAGCATGCTGTTCACTGCTTTGATCTCATCCATACATAATGAACTACACGAAGAAGGTTGTCACTGAAGAAACATTAATGGTCTTATCGTTACGCCACTTTATACACCGCGTGGTAGCAGCGATAATGAAGCGAGTGCGACATGCCGACTTAACATTCTCGCCGGTTCTCAGCGTCCTGGAGCGTTTTAGTGCGTTCATTGCTGCAATGGGCTTCGCCGTGCATATAAGGCTCTGTCTTCCCGTTTACTGTGTTTGGACACCCATGCTCCGCCTTCGTTGCGTTTGCGGGCACTGCCCTCAGAGCGCTGGTCTCAATGTTCATGAAGTGCCGGTCCTCCAGAGTTCACTTTAGCCGTGGGATAGATTAAGACACAATTACCAGCCAATCACAAGCAGCTGCCGTATAATATGCGTGGCTGTTTTCCGCGATCAGGTGATCCCCTTGTGAGAGCAACTCGTGCCCCGCTTCAGCTCCCATTTCTTTTCCGTCGGGTGGAATGCACGGTCGTAGCTCGCTGCCAACTGCTTCGAAAGCTTGCAGTGTTTTTAAGGTGTCTGTTTTTGTTTATCGCGTCACTATTTGTGTATTCGTAAGCTTTGAAATTTTCGCCTTGCATAATGCCTTTTTATACTTCTTTGATTTAGTCCTTGTACTTCACTGCTCGAATATCTGGTTCTGGTTTGTAGCAACGCTGATGTGTTTGTTATATCGCACTAACTGCAAGCTAACCTTTAAAAGAAAAACTCTGCGTATATTATTACCTCAATGTTAGGTGATAACATTGATAAGGGATTATCTGTTGGTGGCGATTGTTGTTGCGAAGCATATATTCTTTTTTATTCTTAGAGTATTTGGGAGTATCTGTTGTTGCAACTATCGCGTGTGCCTATTTTTATCCACTATATTTGCCACATCTATGTCTTTTAATTCACTTCAGCCTGCATGCGCCAGTGGTAATCACTCAGTTGAGATAGTCATTTCCTCCATATGTGGACTGACAAACGAACGGACAGATTAACGCACAGACGGACAAAGGAAAGTGAAAATGCTGCCGTTAAATGCATTCCACAATTAATAGCACGCAGAAGTAAGAGGGGGAGGGGAGGTCTAAATAGTAATTAAATACAGCTATACGCTTGGGCCCTTAGTGATTGCGTGAGCGAATTTCACCCTGTTTTCCCCTCCTGTCTCTGTCCAGAAGAAGCAGTCCGCGGATAGCAGTTGATAGCAAAATGTTGGATCCTAAGGGGATGGCAGTTATGCGATTTGGTCGACGCTCATTCAGTGTAGAGATTTTCGCAGCCAGTTGTATTTGCTACAGCAGCAGAACACTGGGTGGATGTTTTAACAAAATTTAGAAAAAATAACAATATTGACTGCCAAGAAGCAAGGGGAAAGACCAAAAGGTACTCAGCTCACGGACATTTATTGCTTCAACCTGGCTCGTGACTGTGGCCGTCGATTGTTTAATATTGCTTTTTAAGATTATAACGTAGGTGTCTCGTTAAGAGGGAAGCCCCACATCGCATAAAGTTTGCATGTCCGGAAAATCGGGGTTTTAACTGAAAATATTGGCGTCGCACGAACACATCCTTAGTGAAAATAACATCTCAATAATAACGTTTGTCATCTCTCTTCTGGATATACTGTACAGGTACTCTAAGGAAAAGTGTACACTGGGGAAATGGAATGTGTCGCCAGTTTCCTTAGCAAAAAGCCACAGGCCTCTCATTCCTATGACCAGTGGGCGCAAACGTCATATGGTCATTTGATTATCTGGCAAACAAAGCTAGTAGGAAGGGGTGGCTTGCTGTTTTTAAAAAAGAAAGCCTTAAAGCAAGCTGAAACAAAAACGTTGTGAAGACTTGCAGCTATACCAGCCTGCAGAAGAAGAAACAAAATGTCCCGACGCATAGGCTTTTATAGAGAGGGCCACACAAAACAAATGCAGTAAAAATTTTATGCATCGCCTGTAATTGTTTTCCTTGCGCGGTGCAACACCTGTATGTCAGAGATAGCATCGAAACCAAGATGAGATTGCAGACGTGTGCTCGTGCAAGTAGAAAAAGAAGGAAAAATGTTTGGGCGTGTCGGTTCATCGTCACACAAAGCAAAGCGCAAAAATGACAAAGGACGAGGGGAGGACGGGACAAGCGCTACTATTAACAAACGTTTATTGTGGTTCCAGAGCATATATAAACACTTAAGTTTCGCAAGGGGAAAGAAGGTACGACATGTTCGCTTGCCACTTATGCTAAAGAATCCAGCTCAATTTCTGGATGCGTCAGCAAACCGTCCGCGGCTCTGTAAAAAAAAATCGAGCTGGATTTCTTAGAACATGTGGCACGTGAACATGTCGTACCTTTTTTCCCTTTGTGGTACTGAAGAGTAAATATAAAGTAGTGCTAGTCCTGTCCTCACCTCGTCCTTTGTCATGTTTTGCGCTTTGCTTTGTGTGACAAATGAGAAAGCTCCCTACCTCTCCAATTGTGGGTTTGTGACCTCACTTACGCGATCTGTGAATCCCAGTGAGGTCCGCTATTGCAACGCTGATGCAAGGGAGCCCCCAAATATTGTAAGTATTGGAGTCTCACCTGATGCAGCCAAACAAAGCTGAATTTTTTACCCAGTGACCTAGCTAGCCTGAATCCTTTCAATTTTTCATGGTTAAGAGACGCACCCGAACTATCACAAAACTGTTCAATTACACGCAAACCTCACCCACATTCATTTTATCAGAACTGAAAAAGACAATGTCATCAGCATAAGCCAAACTCTTGATTTCACATCGCGATAGTGAGAGCGCCAAAGTTGTTGCGTTCTTGATGATACTACGACATAGGGGCTCAAAATATAAAGCAAATAACAAAGGCGATGGCGGGGAGCCCCGTCAAACGGATTATACAAGTGTAATAGGTTTGGTAAAGTTCTGACTGACAATCAGTCTTGTAGTGGCCTCTTTGAAGCATAGTTTGATGCCTTCAAGCAAGGCATCACCCACGTTCGCACTCTCGAAGGCAGCAAAAAAAAAAAAAAGAGAAAAACAAATTATGACGCATCTTGTGAAAAGCTTGCGGCAGATCAATCTGAATAAAAGCCACTTGACCGACCTCATCTGACATTGTCTGTAACACGGGCCATGCGATATAGATATGGTTTTTGATACTATGGCCTATGATCGCCCGAACTTAGTGGGGCCCTAATAAATCGAATGCTACAAGCTTCAGACGACAAAAAAAAAAAAAACAAAAAAAAAAACAAAACAACAACACTCAAACATCTTATAATCCTCATAGCATCAAGATATGGGACGATACCCTTCAACTGTTTTCAGCCGATTGGCGTCCATTTTTCAAGGTTAGTACGGTGTGACAGCCCCTAAATGGTACTTTGCTAACTGCTAATCTTCAAGACAAAGAAATACTTAATTTAAGAATCAGACCCACTGATTGTGTAACTGTTACCACTAAAGAGCCGCACATAATACTTGGCGTGTCAGTGTACGTATCACTTCCGCAACAAATTTCTGAAACCTCTTTGGAAAGAGTCTTAATCAATAAACACAAGGCAAAATGGCTGTTCATTAACAAGCCTCTGTGTTCGCTATCTACCCTGATATTTTTCTGCACTAAACTGCTGTAACTGCGCTTTAATATTGTTGACAGCATTAAAATACGATCCCAGAGCGATTCTTTTCAACTTAAGCAATTCGTTCAAGGTGTGCTTTAATTTACGAATCGTGATGTACCAAACCGGTACATTTTGGGTACTCGAGTTTTTGAATGAGAATAATTGCGCTATTGGTGCAGACAAACAATTCATACTTTTCGGTTTTATTTTTGCACATTTTGATGGGAAAAGATGTTCTATTTTTTAAGACTTAAGTGCGCAGCATTACGTGATGCTGTCAAGGACAGATACTTGGGAAAGAAAGGTGTAATGTGATTTAGGGGACCGAAACTAGCTTGAAGTGATCAACCGTGAAAAGGAAGCTGCTTTTAGTTTTTACCTCTTCTATGCACAGATAGCGGGTCTGATTCATAATTTGTGCGATATTGACCGGCGAGCGGGTTTCTTCAGCTGGTCGGGGAGGAGTGTATAGGTACAACTGAATTTCTTTCGTATTCAAGCCAAGCTTTGCTGGGTTGCATCCTAGCTTTAAGGACGCAATGGAAAGGCCACACTGACCCCACAAGGCTGCCAGCTACACGAGGAGCCCTCGAGCAACATTTCAGCATCTAGTATTCCAATTTGTTTCTAGCGGGTTTATAGTTCGTCGCTGAATAAGTGTTGCTTGCACCAGTGCACATTATTTGCGCGGTACACAGTACTCCCTCTGCGAGCCACTTATGCTTGTTTCTGATCGTTGCGTCATCGTGAATCTTTTTATTTTTGTGGCACACTTAAATGACCAGTGCATACAACTTCGATATCTCCCGATTGTGGCTTATATGTGCCGTTGCCGTCCACGCAGGCACAGCTGTCATGATCCTCTTCACCTGCGCAGTAAACGAAGCTACTTGATCGCGCGCGCAGTTCAGCCGTAGTTTTCACGGCGACTTTTTACTCGCAGTTACAGAAATGTCGTGTAACTTTTTAGTGCTTTACTTACTTACCCGATAAGCTACTTGCTCTTCGTGCTTCTCCAGCAAGCGATGTTTTTGTGCTTCTTCAGTGAAACGCGCCGGCACTTTTTTTTGTCGCCTCAGTTGCATCAATCGCAGATTTCTAGTCAAGAACAAATTTAAGCGAACAGGCAAGGCATCGTAGCTGACCATCACTGTAGCGCACGGCTAAAAGCTAGATTATCCATATTTTACCGAGGAACAATTGAAATTATTTAGCACGCCCGACCGACTCATTTGCTTGTCGGGCTCTCCTCCTATCCTTCGCGGCCTGTCGCCACCGGCGCGCTTTTCTTTTTATATACCATGGCTACCAATGCAATTGAATCCTAATTTATATAAAACTCACAGAAAATCGCGAAATGTTTCGATATATTGATAATATTTTACATCAAATTGGCAACAGATACTCTTATCGAAAGCCTAGAAACATGAATATAATGCAGTGACGCTGTGTCGTGCTTGTTTGCAACGATGTGCCGGCCTTCATTCTGCTGGCAGTGCGCCGATGGGCAGGCGTCTTAACCCCCTTTGCATCAGCGCCTCAGCGGCAGGCCTCTGATCTAGCCCCTACCGATCATGATATGCCTTATCATGTTACAGTAAATTGGAAAAAGAAAAACCGCTCACAAAAATAAAGCAACTGCTTTTTTGCGCCTTAGGCTGCCAAGAGCGTCACGCGTAGTTAAATTGACTTTACTATATGGCAGAGCGTTGCATGAGAATTGAGTACAGGAGACAGAAGGCCACCCTCAAGACGCTCTTGGTTAACCTCATCACAGGGTTTCACAGCGCCAGCGATGCCAGCAGGTCTTTGATGCCGTGCAGGGAACTGGTCTTTGTGCTCGAGAATTAATTAAAGTTAGCTTTAAAGTAATCGAAGAGCATAATTATACTGAACTAGAATATTAGTGCAGTGGACCTCCACGTGTCCCCAAAAACGGTTCCTGTTTCGGGCAAATTTTAAGACAGTGCGATTGTAGCGCCGTGAGAAACTTATGAATTGCAATAAACCGCTTGAGCAGTTGCTGTTTTGTTCACAAAACATGCGAATATTTCGTTGTTTTATGCATCACGCGCGGAGCGCAACACAAGTTACAAATTCTGTTTGCGGACGAACTCAGAAACGCCTAGTAACGCATGTAAACGCCTTCAAGAATGGCCGACAGCAGCGCCGCCGCTTCGTGCCCCATTTTCGAGACTGCATGCTGCCCTATGGTAAATCTCTCCCGTCCGCTGCGCTGTATATTATAGTTCACTGTAACAGAGTTGCCAGGTTTGGCTTCTTTGCGCGAACTGGCTGCTTTTGGGACCTCTTGGCGACAAAAAAAGGAACTTGGCTACATGAAATATTCAAGTCGGAAAAAAATGAAATACCACCCGTTTTGCCAAATTTTCGAGTACGCTTTTTCTTGAGCACGCTAGAATACGGTTTTGAGCACCATTATTTTATTGCGCTAGCCCTGGCTCCTTTCGGAAATTTACTTGTAATCACATCCTAAATTTAACGAAACCCTTCTTGTTCATGTGTTCACTTGATACTCGCCGCATTTGTTTTCCGGGGGAAGACTTCAAAATACTTTCCTCGGTTACGCAATGCAGCTATGTAAGCACGTCCCGCAGTCATTCACTCAAATATAGAAAGTTATCGAAGTAAGGAAGGTATACATTGTTTCCTCAGAAGCCAGTTGTGTGGTTTTGAGAGCTACAGCCGGCCGGGTTTAAAAGTTTTCGGGCTACGTAGATTTTTGGAGGGGAAGGAATATACTGTCATCATTGATCATTGCAAAAAGTTTTGAAATGAAAAAAAAAAAAATGAAGGCTATCATCTGAGATTCTTCAAGGTGGAGTGAAATCGCGCAGTACGCGGGCCCCTTGCGCTTCGCCTCGGCCAAAACACGGCCGGAGCGGCCGGAACCGAAACCGGGCACCCATCGGGCGCTCTGACTACACATCACGGCGGGACTTGGCTCGACAGTGGTTATTCCAATGGAATAACCAAGATGGAATAACCAATGGACTTAGCCTAAGAATAAATTGTTACCAGTACAGCTCTGCTTGCCCTGCGGTGTTGTAAATTGCCTGTACAACACATTATGAAAGTCTCAAAGCTTTGTTTATACTTCTCATGCCTCCAACATTTCCGTCCCGGGGCGGCATTGTAGGGCGTCTATTTTCGTTAGCCCACTCCTGCGCTGCAATACCTCAACGCTGAACGCTATCATCATCATCATCATCATCATCATCATCATCATCATCATCAGCTTGACTATACCCACTGCAGGTCGAAGGCCTCTCCCATATTTCTCCACTTAACCCGGTTCTGTGCTAGCTGCATCCACTTGACCCCTGCGAACGTTTTAACCTCCTCCGCCCACCTAACTTTCTGCCGCCCCCTGCTACGCTTTCCTTCCCTTGGAATCCAGCTGAACGGTATACAGCAAATTTAAAAAAAGGGAGGGGGAGAGGAGGTCAAATACTTCAGTGTTGTAATGTAGCTCAGCGAGGTGGTTTCGATGCCCATCACACATTGCTACCCTTGATGTATAACAATCTTACAACCGATTGTAACACGCATGGCCATCATTTGACTCATTTTGCGGCAAGATTTATCGCTTAGCATGTACAGTTGCGATTAATCTATCCTCCAGTAGTGCAATTCACCTTGTTGAGCTGGCGGTAAAGCGTTTGCAGAGCCTTGTGTTTTGTGCTGAAGAAAAAGAAAGGTATTTCGTGATTGAAAGAGGCAGAGAGAAAACCTTATGAGACAGAGGCACACTTAGGATAACAGCGATCTCTCTCAAAACGTACCTTCTTCGCTTTTGTTCGAGCTTGTCCTTTCTACTATTGTGCACGAATACTGGTGTCGTGCGTGTTAAATAAAAACGCACAATGTTTTTTTTTTCTTTTTTTTTTTGCTGCCCTGCACTATCGCTATTCATTGAATACCTTCTCGGAAATGTTTTTCAGCTGCAAGAGCCAAGGTCAGTACCTCAGACGACACGCGCGCATGGTTTCGAAGCAAAGAAGTCGAAGCAGAAACAGCGTCGGCACGCGAAGGACCACCAGCACAAGCAGCAGTGACCGCTGCGACAGCGCCGATGGATTACAGGGAACAGATGAGGCCGGGCTTGGCGAGAGATGCCCCCGACTGGGTGGAGAAGCTTCCCCGGGTGCTGACCAAGCGCAGGATTCCCATCTCCCTTTTCGCCGTCATCGGAATTCTCACCGTGGCCGGGGCCTGTCTCGCCGCAGTCACGGCCGTCGTAGTTTACAGGTCAGAGACTACAATTAATACGCGTTACATCGTGGCACTAGGCGCGGTGCGGCACGATGACAATCGCATCTCATCCCAAGTTTGGTGGTGACGAGTGAAACGCTATGTTAGTAGGCTTAAGTTGCAAAGCAGACATTGTTGAATAGTACTGGTCAGGCGAGCTACTGGGTTCCTATAGGCGTGAGTTAGAATGAATCTTTAAGAACTTCAATATTTTTGGTCTCAGGTAATAGTAAATTCCGTACTTTAATTGGTTTGACCTGGCACGAATTCCGAAAACTGGGATGAAAAAAATTATTCTCGCAGACAGCTGTATGACAGCCAAGTGTTCTTATAAAAGGTCCCCTTTAGCCATTCTTTTTTTTTTTTTTTGGCCCAACTTTAAATTCAACAAATCTGAGTAGTGCACCTTCGTAGAAATCAAAACATGGAATACCTTTACAAAATACGCCCCAAACAATACGCATTGCTTCTCATTTTCGCTTGATTCATTAATTTTATATTCGCGTTTATCAACTTCGTTAGTGATGAGAACAGAGAACTGGGGGCAACAGGTTGCGCAGCAATGCTCTTTCTGTAGCGGAACCGACATGCGCTGTGTTTGAGCATCGCGTTATCCCGCATCAGTCGGGAGAATTAGCGTGGGTGTAACATCTTCGAAAGCAAGGAAGAAACCGTGGAAACAAGTGAAATTGTTGGTGAAAACAAACTTGAACGGGGCTATACAATAAGGCTGCCACGCTTAAGCGAAAGGGAGGGGTGAAGGTCGAGTGCAGCTGCCCTAGATAATTGCCTACGCCATGCAGGGACTACTGTCGACTGCCACCTGTCTGTGCATGCGCCTCAGGGATATTTATTTTTTTCTAAGTCCACCGAGCCGCGTCCACGACGCCAGTGCACCCTCCTTTCAAGGGGTCGGGCTGCAGGAGCAGACGATTGTTTTTGCCAACGAATCTCGGGTCCGTTATAAACATTACGTCCAGGAAAAACTACTGATTCAGTATTAGTGAAAATGGCATCTGTCCCGCATTGGACTTGACCTCTACTAAGACGGGACAGGAGAGCAGACAAACACAGCGCACGTGTTTGTCTTCTCTCCTGTCCCGTTTTAGTAGCGCTGTTTCTTTCCATTCGTGATCATGTACCAACCAGCCCGTATTCGTCCTCTTAACATCTACTATGATGACAGTCAGGATGGCAACGTACAGAATTAGGCCGCATTCATAAGAAACCAACATGTAGTAAATGTGACTCCAAAAGGCATATTATTCTCGACAAAGGCACAAGGCTAATAACTTTTCCGAAATTGATTACAAAGAATATGACCACGTATAAGTAAGTGAAATGAAAGCTTACTGCATTGGAATATTTGTGGTATGGTCCACCGTTCCTGAGCTACAATTTAGTCTTTTGTCCGGGCCTTGTCAGCGGTTCCTCATGCTATTCAGAAAGGTGTCTTAGGCTGCTGCTCAAAATAAATCGCCTGTGGACCAACTTTACGACTGTATTTTCGACACTACCATGTTTCTAGTGCGGCAAACACAGAGGTCCCTGCAATGCCTTACTGAACAGAATACGACCTACGGTTTTGTTAAGGAAATTCGTGCGGAGCGCGGTATTTTCAGGTATGTACGTTGTTGTGAATACTGAACTGGGCTCGTGTCACGTCATTTGCTGCAGTCCTATAGTCTTGCACGTCTCATTCGCACTAAAGGCTGTGTTATCCATGCATAGGCCAAGTCGCCGTGGTAACTTAACATGGGCCGCATGTGTCAGTATTCATCCACGTTTTTTCACACGACCATTTCTTTCCATTATAGCCGCAATTCTACGAGGACAGCGCACCCTTGCATGAAATGGCACTTTCGCGTATGAACCAATAAAGCTCAGATCCCCTTTTCAATGCTCAATTCGAAGGCGATAAGCATTACTGACAAGCATTACATGAGATCCATCTTGCTGCATATCGTCCATAAAATAAACCACCTCGGGCGCGGCTACAGGACAGCCACACACGAGCTGACAGGCGAGGAGGGCGCCGAGAAGCCCGTGGCGCTGTCCGGCTTGTTTCAAGGCGGTATGCCGTCGCAGCTGCGACTTCGATCCGAAGGGCGCCGCGTCTTTTGTGTCTACAACAACCGTCTACCGGAGCGCCAGCCGGCGATAAACTTCACCATCGAGGACCTGAAAGTGCAGTATTGTGACGACATTGTCTACGGCTACGTGGGCCTTGATGGCACGGCCACAAACATTCGTAGCAAGCACCCTAAGTACGACTTCCTCGACGACGGGCTCAAAAGGTGCGTCCATCCACCGTGCACATTGTGGTTTACAACTGGTATGTTTAAAAAATGGTCTGCCGACATCGGCACGATATCCAGGACGAAGATGAGAAAAACATCTACCACTAAGAGGTAGATGCTACTGCCAGCATAAGTTTGATAAATGTCGCGTTTAGACTAGTGGTGTCTTGACAAAAAGAAAAAGAAGTGTGCCTCTGATGCAGCTTGGATGATAAAGGTTCCTAATGGATAGTAGCGCAGATGGGCGACTGACCAAACAACTGGGCGAAAGAGACAGGGCAACCAACGCACAGACAACAAGGCTTGCGTTGGGAAATTCTCAGTTTTCGACAGGTCCTATGCGTTTTTCCCGTGGCCACGTCCATGCAAAACCTTTTGTTCCCAAGCTTTCGTTTCGTGCGCCCAATGGAGCTCTGGAAACTTCACGCGAGCACTGAACACTACATCGAGAGGCTGTGCTAGTAAAACAGAAACGCACTTGTCGGGCTGGGAAGAACTGGGGATACCCATAATATACCATTTTTTTTCTTGTTGATCATATTGCAGTGACACGCGAATGCACGGTGATAATGATGGACTGGTATGTGCTGTTTGCAGGAAGCAGCATGTTACGCATAATAAACGTTCTAATTTTTTTTCTTGTAGTAGGCAACGCTGCACCTGTATTAGGAATTTAGTCGCCAGCTTGCAGAACGCACTCGAAACTAGTCGTTACACATGCAGTTTCATGGGAGCTCTGCGTTACATTTCTAAGATATTAGGTCCAAAGCACACAAGAAGTCCGCAAGAAACTTTTGGGCTAGTGGTCTGCTGAGAGGCCGCAGAGTCGGAGCTTGAGGCGCTCTCTTTTAAGTGATATCTTATGCAGGTTGCTCGGTCGAAAACCCGTCGGCTTAATAGTAGTAGTAGCAGCAGTAGTAGTACTAGTACTACTACTACTACTACTAGTAGTAGTAGTAGTAGTGGTAGTAGTAGTCGGTACCGCATATTGGAAATAACCAGGGGCTGCGTAAAGAAATCGTATCATTCGTAATCGTAATTTGTGGTCTAGTGATTGATGATTGATTGGAATGTGACAGGCGATGACGAATTAATGAAATCATTATAATATATTCATTGATTATTGACTTAAAGCAATAAACTAAATGGAAAAGGGGGTTTCACAGTTGGCAAAATGGTAGCAATAAAACTTAATGCCTGATGATGCCAGTTAGGATAGAGAGTGTGATTGATTAAACGTTGAAAAATTAGAAAAAAAAAGTGTTCAAAAGTGTCAAAGTGCTCAGAATGAAAAGCCGATGCTCTATGATGTAATTAAATAACTTTGTTCTGTGTTAATTAATTTATTAATTAATTCGAATAATTACAAAATCAAAACTGCGTTAAGATCTCTCACGCTGTTCAGAATGGAAAGCCAATGTTTGCTGATATTAAGTATTGGTGTATAAAAATAAAAGCTAAAATAAAAATTAAGATTAAAATAGAAAAGTGCAAAAACATTGTCCGTGTGTGTGGAACGTTATCGCGTGATACCATTAACGGCGTAGCTGAGTATCCCTCTAAATTTTGTTTTATATGTAACTTAACTTGCATGTCACGCTATACTTTATGGAACCTATGAAGGGCTGATCAATGATTCGTATAGGAATGTCATACCACTAAGGCTCCAATTTCATGAACAGATTCTCTAGTGGCGTATTCTTTGCGCAGTGGCTCAAACTAGCGAGTGCGCCAAGAATTCGTGGCGCCCTCTGTGCGTAGCTGTGCCGACTGGTGCTTGTGGTTTGAGCAAGTAGCGAGACTGGCAGTTGGGGGGAAAGGTTGAAGCGATGGCCAAGTGGTCCAAAGCGGCGGAAATCAAAAACTGGTCTTCTATTTCCGCTTTTATTTCGAGTCCCCCTCGAGGCTCTAAGTATGACGTTTCCGTTTTCTCTGAGGCTGCAGAAAGCAACACCGGACAAGCCTTGCTGACATGGGGTTAGGTTTTCAGTTTTAATGGGCTAAAAAAAAAACAAAAAACAAATTACCGATGATTACGCTTTTCGGCAATGCGACGTTTTGAGTTCAGCTGCTGTGTTATATGAGGCAATATAGGCTACCGCATACTGAACTCATATTGCCTGAACGGAGGCGGGTGTATGTCTCGGCTTTGGCAGCGTTCACAGTAATAGGTCGCCGCTGAATCTCTGCTCAGGAGGTGCGTTTCGCGGCAGCCGCAGACAAAAGCAAAGAAGTGCTCTTGCAGTGCCATCCTCCTCCACTCCGCCTAATCCCGTATTCTTTCCATATTCTCTCCTCCTCCAGCTTTCTCCACTATGCTTCCACTGTACCTTCTTCCTTCGTTTTCCGCCTCGTATTTTCTGCGATATGGCGGTACTTCTATCGTTCGCTGCGGAAGTGAAAGCGCGAGCGCTCCTCGTTCGCTCGGCCGGCTTCGCTGACGAGGGACGACGCCGACGCTTTTAACAGAAACGGGCGCCCAACAGCTGCGGTAGAAAGCAATGGAAGAGTACAGTTTCAGTGGTTTGTGAGTAGGTTCGGCATAAGGAGCCAAGACTCGGATTTTTTTCTGAATGCAATTTAGCCGTTAACGTTGCAAGTTGGTCGTGCTAGTAACAGCTTCAAAACTACATCTTTCTTAGCCACACACACACACACACACACACACACACACACACACACATA